>CM021734.1:27399164-27454572 GCA_011075105.1 Heteronetta atricapilla | reverse complement strand
ATGTAACATGTGCGAGAAACACGAATTGACTGATTTGCAGGAAGAGGATCCAAAAATAATAATAGTAATAAAAGAACTCTATAATCCAAGGCATTTAAAGTCACATAAAAATAAATTACTCCTTTATTTTCTCAGGAAAAGAAGACCGGCTATTATGCTCAATGAGTATTTTTCTGAGGAGAAGAAACAAACTCAGTTAAAAAAAGGAAATTAAAAAAAAAAAAAAAGATTAGAAAATTTAAGCACAGCAAAATTTCAGGTGATTTGCTCCTTGCTAGAAGGAAAGGGCAGTCTTACAGAGCAGCAACAGAAAAGGCAGTGAAGATGTAGGAATCGAGAGGAGCTGTTACACTTCGGATAGAGAAACACAATTTGTAAATCTTCGCTACAGATAGACATATGCTGGAAAGGATCATGTCAAACATTTGCTGTGGAGTGTTCTTATATTAGTGGTGCAGGGTCTAGCCACAGTAAGCTTATTACTTCAAATCATAATTTATCACTGGTTATTGACTTCTGGATTTGAAAAGTAACCAGCCGTACGTTACAAATTGCTTCCTCAGAGAAGCGAGTGAGGACTTCTACCTTTCTCTGACACTGTGCATGAGCAAGGCAAAGGAGACAGCAACCCTTCTGGGCAACAGCCACCTTGATTTCATTGCTGAAGCTTAAGATAGGAATGATAGGATTGCCAAGAAGAGAGACTGTAAGGAATCCATTAGAGTCGAATATTAGATTAGATTAGATTTTATTTGTTTGCATGGTGCCTTTGATTCAAAGTAATGAGTAAGTTTAACCCAGGGGACAGAGCAACAAAACAATAAATTGCAATCAAGTGAAACGCAAAAATGAACTCCACAGCTAGCAGTCCACAGCAAAATAAATAAATAAATAAATAAAATGTTCCGTTCACCAAAAGAAAGTGGTGGAAGAAAAAGTCAAATTGTTTGAAAAAAGAAGTGGGAAAGTCAGCAGTTTTATTTCGCTTTTTCTTCCTTGCCAGGGGACTCTGATACTTAGCGCATTTCAGAAAATTGGAATTAGGATCCTCAAGCACTTTACTCCCTCTGACAATTTTACTCCACTTAAATTAAAAAGACAAACAAAATTAGATTGGATAGAGCAAAATGGAGAAGTTATACAGCTCCAACAATAAAGGTAAGCCACATTCTTTACAGACAACAATGGAGTAATGACAGACAGCGTGAGACAATTAGAATAGCAATGCTGAGCAGAATAAATATTGGTACAAGTTGTTTCTACCTCTAAGAAAAAAAATAAAAAGTGTTCATGCAACATGAGAATTCTTTATTTTATTGAAGACTTCTTATTTGAGCAAGAGGTAGAGGTGACTGTTCTGAAAAGAAAGAAGCCTCTCTTACCTGCCTTCCCACCCCAGGCTCTTCTGCTTCACAGGCTGTCAAACGAACTACACACTGCACAGAAAGTGCACAGAGCACCCCTGCTGTTTTATTGACTGCCTTACCTCATACTTGCCTGTGGTAGAAATGAAAGTGGGTTTACTACTCTAAGAAGTTAGAAATAATTCTGCTAAGTCTGTATCAACTCTAATTTCATGTTTATTTTGGTGACAGCACAAACAGAAACATAGGTGCATGGCTGACATGTACAAAGCAATAATAAAAATCTATTCTCTGCTTCCTAGTTTGTTTGTGTTTTTTTTTTCCCATGCAGAATTATTATTTTCTTAAACTATGTAATTTGAATTTTGTGTAATTTTACTGAGAATCTGTGATTGGTGAGTAAAGAAGGAATTCAACCTGAGGCTATTGAAGACATCCAGGTACGCATCCACTATCCTCCTCCACTAAAGCATTATCTTATTGGGGTATGATGCAGGAGAGCGATTAAATACATGTTGGATGTGATCACTAATAAGCAGTGATTTGGTATGTCACATATTTGCCAAGAGCCAATTTTTACAGCCAAGAGTGGATTTTTACAGCCAAGACACATGCCAGGAAAATAGAGGGAGCTTATAACAGAAACACTGGCAGACACCGATGTAGAAGGTGCTGCTACAATTACAGATTACCCAAATGAAAGAAGCGATCTTAACTGAGACCTTTACTAAATGTTAGAAGAGAGGAACAGAGGCCAGCAGCTCCGCAGCTGCTCATGCAGATGTCCTTACTGGCCATCAGCCATTTCTCACAGAAGATGCAGTACCTTAGCTACCAAAACTTGACTGCTGATGATTTCCTGTCCTGCTCTCTCTATGTGTGACACAGCCAGGTATGGCACTATATAGCTTGGAAAAGCAACATCGTTCCTACATTCAGTGCCTATGGCAAGCAGATGGGTTAAATAACCTGATGAAAAGATTCCTTATCTTTAATTTTATTTGCAATTGAGTCCATATGGGTGTTGTTATTTTCGTAAACCCTTCCTCTTTATATTCCTGGTTTTGATATCAGAAAGAATTACGCTGTCTTTTCATTTCCATCCAAAACAACAGGACAAATTTCTGCATTGTTTTTAAAAGATGATTAAAAAATGTTAAATTACTTCATCTTCAGAAACTGGAAAGTTGATATACTTCTGTAAAGGTTGGCTGAAATAACCTAATTCAAAAACTGTCTGACTCCTAATCTGCATCTAATTCACATGTTTTGTCATATCCTTCACTTAAGGAAGACAATGAATGCCAAATTTAGCAAAACATTGTCTCTGGATACTGTCCAGAAAACAAAAAGCCCTTGTAAATGTGTTCAACACAGGCTAATTTGCCAGGAAAAAAATAATACAGCTAGCGGCTGTGCATCAGGGAAGTAACATGAAACCAAGTGAGAAGAGCATTGCACAGTTGTCGAGCCAGATGCACCTTCACATGTTTGCACAGCTACTCTGAAGGCAAGGAGAGACATGCAGATGTAACAAAGCAAAGAAGCTGGCTTAGAGCAGGACGAAGCTTCTGGCCCCAGCAGTCTTCAAGGTGGTGATGCCTGTCCTACCACGCTCTGCCATGCGTGGCACCTTTTGGCATCACACTGAAGCCACTGCAATAAAGTTGATTGTAATGGTGTTCAGTGATGACCCTATGATGCTACAGAGAACCGTGTACCCAACACATCCTAGCAGAGCATCTTTTCATATATACTGTATCTCATGTAGGTCCATCAGTCAATATATCTCTAAACTACCTGCCCATACTATTCTCCCAGGACTGAGGCCCAGCCCAGCCCAGTGGACGTGTCTTGCATTGCTCTACTAACTCACAATTCCGATCAAACTGTTTTCCTTGACATGCAGGGTCACAATGCAGAAAACAAGCAACAGTGCCAACCTACTAAGAGGTTGACAGCCCAGGAAGCTTTCCAGGCTTCATGATGAGTATATGAGACTTGACAGGTCTACAGAACTGGTAGTGTAACTTGGGGTGTGTCAGTAGCACCAAGCATGGGTACCTCTGCAAGTTCACCAGCACCTTTGGCTTATGTGCAAAATCCATTTCAGCAGATGTGACAACTATTAAGAAGGAAACACTCAAAATAAAGCTACTCATTTTCCTCTATTACTTTTCCCTTTTTATTTATTTTTATTTCTTTTGCCTCCCAGCATTTAAACACAGCCCAATTCTTTTTGTTTACATCGTGGTTGAATTTGTATGACACAGCTTCTTTTTAATGCTAGGGCAGCCTTAACATGGATACATGCTATTTTGGAATGCGTTCTTGGTTCAAGTAAATGTGATACTCAAGGGAAGTCTTAGGTATTCCAGCACAGTAACACTAAAGTAGTCCCACATGGTAAAAGAAAATGCTGGAGAATAATACAACAGGTCTCAGTACAGGGAGACAGGACTTGTATTACTATTTAGCATAAGGTACATATTAAAAACCTGTATGGGCAACCCTCGAGCAAAACTAAAAACAAGTAATTTCTGCAGCATGGCTGGAAAGCGTGGGATGGAGATTTGGCCTTTAAGTTTAAACACTTGGGGAGAAGTCACCTGCTGATTCATGTATAAGACATATGGCCCTGGCAGAGGAAAGTATGGAGCTTGCAAGAGAACTCGTTGACTTTTGTTTTTGATTATTAACCATCAAAGTGGGCTTAACTGCTTCTTATGCAGCCCTATATAAAGGCTTACATTAAAAAATAAAGTTAAATGGAATAAAATTGAAAGGCATCATCTCTTCGTGGTTCCTTTATTAGAAAGTGTACAACTTTACCCTAAAAATTAAAGCTGATTAAAAGAAAGAGGGCTTGAACTCAGTGCTTTGGCCCAGTCTTGAAATCTTCATCCCTCTACACACCAAATTACAATGAAAATTCAATCCCATCATCTGGAGAACATGAGAACGAAAATAAAATCAGTCAGGTGAATTATCGTCTCTGCTAATGCTGGAGAAGCAGCTTAATTATTTTATTGCATTAGATAACCAAAGCTACCTCAAGACACAGTTGGGCAGAAGCCGTAAGAAATTAAACTCTATCAGCCTGATCTCTAAAACTATCAGCATTTATTTGTGAATGGAAAAAGAATGCAACTAGGTACCTAATCAGCCTCTGTCTTTATTGCAATCCCATTACAGTCACAACCAATTAAATCTAACACTACTTTTAAAAATATGCAATTAATTACGATTAGACACAGCTGCCCATGTGCTCATTTTGTACATGCAAAACTTGAAATGGAACAGTAAAACGAGGCCCTGGTTGTCTTGCAAGCAGCTTTGAGCTTCTTTATTGAAAGCCTTTCTTTATTGAAAGCCTTTATGAACCGTAAAGATGTTCTCAAAGAAGAACAAAGTTTCAACACACTGCAGCAGGTTAACATACCCTTCAAACAGAGGACTCTGAACTCTTCACAAAGATCTTAATAATCAGGGCCCTGAGTGCACTAATGAGCTTTAATTACCCTGAGTGGCCCCACTTGGGACTCCCCCCACCTCCTCCCCATGCCCTTGCCCAGGAGCTCTATTTAAGCTTAGGTCCAAGCTACATAGTACAAGAATGCCTATCTGCTGCCCTATCTACTGCTGTTCCTGCCTGGAGCTGGCTGACCACTTGCTATGACTATCAAGGAACCCCAAGCTGTCTGCTGTGTTCAGGTACCCTGGGGGGAAGGGTAATGGTGGGTGAGGGCATGGCTAGCCCTAGCATCACCCTCTGCTCATGGCTTGGTCCACCAGGCAGAGCAGGTCCCTTACTGGTCCCTGCCACCAGCCCTTTTCCTGATGAACTATCCCTGTAAAGAGTCTTCTAGAACTTGGTGTGCTTGTGGACTATCTCACCCTAAAGCATATTCTTCAAACAAGATACTGGTTTGCTGTTGGTATAGAAAAAAATATGTATTTGAAGCTGTGGTGTTATTGACAGCTTCCTAAAGTATTATTGCACTTAAGCTGTAGAAGTACAGAGAGAACAGAATTCTATATGGGAACACAGCAGGCTGTTAAAGATCTGATACACCTGTAGCTTAAGAATATTGACTTTAAACTTCTAAAAACACAGTTATAGAAAAGATTTCAAATGGCCACCAGATGGCCTCATTTTTATATAAACTCTCAAGACACTGCTGCTATATTCAGCATCTATAACCTGATAGATACTTGTGGTAGCAGACTAAAACCTTCAGGTGGGATGGTAGACTACTTCTAATAAGAAATTGTCTAACAGTGACTGTGATAGGGATACCTCTTATTCTGAGAAGTTTAATTAAAGCACACTTGGAAATGCCTTCCCATTGAACTCTGGGAGCTCCCCTTGCTCCTGGGCACACAAAGATTCCCTGCTTTAGTGGGAGCTTCAGCGAAGACAGTGTGATGCTTTGCTGAGCTCAGGCAGCTGAGAGACTTGTAGACCTAAGCGCAGCTCAAGTCTTAACAGATTGACAGAGATGCTGAGAAGATTTGATTTTTTGTAAAATGTAGAAAGCTTTTAGTGACTACATCTGAGGGGGGAAGATAATTAATACAATAACTTTTAATCTGAACAGTTTACTTATTCTTCAGACAAGCAGCACAATCAATACTACTTGAACTTCAATACTGTGAAGTTGCCTTTATAGTGATGTTAAATGAGAATTCTTGAGTGCTTTCAAACTGTGCCAATAGTCATTCAGGCTA
The DNA here is from genome assembly GCA_011075105.1 of Heteronetta atricapilla. Taxonomy (NCBI): domain Eukaryota; kingdom Metazoa; phylum Chordata; class Aves; order Anseriformes; family Anatidae; genus Heteronetta; species Heteronetta atricapilla. The sequence continues at coordinate 27,448,477 of CM021734.1, read as the reverse complement.
ACAGGAAAGTTACAGACTAGTATAATGATTCCCAACACAGGGGAAACTAATAATTCCCGCTTACCTGAGAGGACTTGGTCAAATCTTCTGAAAGCTGGTCTCAGCCCAGGCAGCTAACCAGATACCTAAAAACTACTTTCCTAATGTTAGACTTAAACCTCCTTCCTCAATACAAGTTCCCTTTACATTTTTCACCCTTAATTTTACCTAAATAGTAAGGAATTGAGGAAGTGAAATACTAGACTAGAGGTTAAGGAGACATAAGAAAAACAAGGGATGCTGTGCCTATTTTCCTTTGACCCTCTATAGCCCTCACCCCAAGGTATGGGGAGCCACAGTAATTTTTCCTATTCTGAAAAGGAGTATTGCTGGTAAACCACGAAAGTAAAGTATTTAATTTCAATTAATTAAAAATTTTAAGCTTGTATTTCTCTAAACTCTTCAATTATACCATATCTAGTTGGGCAAGGTGGGCAGCATTCAGGTGACAGCACAGGATAGGATAAAGGAGTAGGGCTGGATGAAATGTGTGTCTTTCGGCTGACATTAAAAATAATAATGTAAGTCCCGTCTGTGAAAGCATGTGCAACCTCAGGCCTACCCAGATGAAGTATAAACTTTGTTCAATGGGTTCCTTAGCATGGATCCTCTTGTGCTCTCCAATTCATGGACTTAAGTCATCGGCATCTTTGCTGTTTACTGCATGTACGATAGCATGTGTGAAAGCAGTGGCTCTGGCTGGGCAGGAACAGTAAACAGCTGATTCACACCGCAGGGGATCTGCAAATTGGCATCTCAGAGGGTTTTTACAACTCTTTAAATGGACTGCCCTGTGAGAGCAGTTAGGTCCAATGTTTAGATTGAGCATGGGTTTGAAGGAAGAGGGTAGGAAGCGGCAAGTAGTATTTATGGCTATCAACAATAACTTTGATATACCTCAGTGTGAAAATGGAGGCTGAGCAGAACTAAGTCAGGCTATAAAACACTCAAAAACCCGACAGCAATCTGGTCTTCAAGCTCAGGCTTTTCTCCATCTATCTCAACATGCTGCTGTGAAGAGCTGGCCAATACTGACAGTGTTAGACTGTCTCACCTCAGATATAACAGCATACTCATTGGCTTGTCCTGTGGCCTGCTCTGATGCTTCTTGCAGACCCTCAACTCTACTAGACTATAGCAGATGGTGAATATCTCATATTTTCTTTGTTTTAAGAAAGCAGATTAAAAAGTTGAAACAGATCAAGTGCTCATCCCTACCTTGCTTCAAAGGCAAACTCTAACACCTGATTTGACATGAGATGCATACGGACAACTACCCTCATTCAGCAGCAATAGGGCATGTGCTGCAGGAGCACCCTGCAGCAAGAACTGTATTTGGGTGGGAAAGAGCAGCATGCTCCTACTGCAGATATTCTTGTTTTCCTCTCCAGGTGCAGGCAGTGTAATACAGAGCTGACCCTTCAAGGGTGACAGAACTGCACAGCTGGACATGCCTCTCCCAGGGAGGCAGGAAAGTCTGACTTCTGACCCCTGGGGAAGCAGACTCTGACCCAAATGAAATTCTGCATTACTCTAACCAAGCACTGCCTCATAAAACAAAAACAGAGTATACAGCTATTATAAGAAAATACTTAACATTTCACCTCAAAAGAGAGGACCTTTATTCTACATTGGAAGCAAGAAAAAACAAAGGCTTGAGGACCTACAAGAGACATTTCAGCTGGTGTAAAAAACAAAGTGCAGGTTTCCTATAATAAATGGTGCTTCATGAAGAGTGATTACAAATTTATAAGCATTTACAGATGCATCAATGTATCTCCATTAAGTCCCCTCTCATTAACTGCATGTACCTCTAAAGTCCTGCTCCTAACTTTTCATATACGAAGAATTAATACAAGTATCCAAAACTTGGAAGATGTGAATACCCTAGTATCTAAAATATAGATGTGTAGTTAGCATCCAGGTTTAAAAAAAAAAACTAACTTTTACACAGGTATAAACAACTCATTTGTTCAAACAAGAACTGTGACATCCAGCTTGGGACTGCAGAACTACCATAAATGAATTTGCCCAGGTTTTACAACCAAATATGTTTCACAAACCTGCAGGTGCTGTTGACAGAGTCCTCTGGACAATGGTGATGGCACTGACAAGACAGCTTCTTCTGTGGAGGGGCAGGTGCTGTGCTCTCACCATCTTTTCTGCTTTCCATGCTCAACTTGCTGGAGCTTCTCAAGGGCATGTTGTCCAGAAAACTGGCTAGAAATTAAGGGGGAAGAGAAAAAATTCAAGGCATGATTTAAAGACTTGGAATTAATGGTTTAAAGTATTCCTACCCATCAAAATTTGAGAAAGCTATTTGAACCAGGAATTCACTACAGAACAGTTTTCTCTAGATGCCTCTGAAATACACACTGGTGTGTGAGGTTTACTGGGCCTTAGTGACCTTAGATGAAAGGTGCTGATGTACAAGTTCTGCTGCTGGCAGCACTGCAGAGAGATGGTGTGCTTTTCAGACTGTGGAGTGTGGCTTTTCTCCTATTGCACTACTTAGGTCAGATTCTTGATTACACCTTTGCACTTTCTTTGTCTCCATACTTGGCACACATCTACACTCACTGGAACTAAAACAGATCAGGATTTACAGTACTCAAGGTAGAGCAGAACATGGGCATGTGATTTAGCAAATATTTAACAGAAAGTGATGTTCTTTCGAGTTCAACAGCAATTTTGTCACTGAGTTGTACAAGCACTACTACAAGACAAGGAAAAATAGTTTATTTATATTCTTTAAAAATCTATAAACAAAGTCAAATGCAGGAACATGTCCTAGAATAAAAAAATGCTGAAATCCATGGAAGTGATTACTCCTGAAAATATCAGAGTACTGAAACATGGACCTGGTGCAGTAGAGCAGAGATGCTGGTGAGGGGCTAGGAGCTGTTTAAGTGACTTGCTCTTCCCCTGCCCCAGTTCTACTCAAATATCAGCTTTCAGTGCTTGTGAATATTTTAAGCCTCAAAGACAAAATGAGATCAGCATGAAAAGCTTCAACTGGCAGTTTCTCACTTTCCTCTTGCTTCCCTGTAAGAATTCTTACTAAAGGCTCCCTTATGAACACTGTCTCCAACAGAGTAGTTGAAGAGCAGGCTTGAAATTCTTCATTTACTGTTAAGTCTTCAGAAACAAATGGAGTTATTATACAATACCATTTGGCTCTAATTAAAATCCTTCTTGTATCTCCATCACTGGGACTGATATATTATGGAGCTGACAGAAAACTCTATCCTCTTTAACTCCCTAGGGAGAGATGGAGTAGACAAACATGCAGAGGTGATGGGAACAAGCATCTACTTCAGGGCTTAGATTGAAAGCAACGACTGAGAACAAGCTAAAAGGCAATGAAGCAGAGACTGGAGAATGAGCAGGGCTGATCAAGCAGCCCATGCTCTTACGAGGACTAAGGAAGCCTAGCCTATGCTTCTGGGCATGCATGCATGTTACCTCCCAGCTTCATGTCCTGCTGTCTTCTGCCAGCTCTGGCAGGAAACCCTTGCAAAGGAGAGGCATTGGCAGGTATGCTCTAGTTTTCTTCATGGGAACTGCCCCTAGCAAACTGGGGGAAAAGCTGAAACTCATTAGCTCTGAGGAAAGTGGGGCTTTATACTTAAAGACATAGTATTCTGACAAATGTTAGCTTTCTGAAGATTATGCATTCCTTGCCTATTAGTATTAGGGTGATGCACATGAAATACAATCATTCACCATATCAGATTATAACATCTGTGAAATACAAAACTCCCATGGCCTGATCTTTAGATTTGCTCAGTACCTATACATCCCACCGAAACCAATTTGAGGTTTTGATTAGCTCACCTCTTCAGAAAGTCAAACCAGAAAACTCATTACGAAGCATACACAAACTATGGGCTTTTAACTCTTGTACCCAGCATCATGATATTAATTGCATTCATGACACAAGTGGCTGTTGAATATACTTTTAAAAATCTTGACAAAATGAGAACTCGGTGGTTTAGTTCACTCAGGATGCATTGCATATTTATTTGCTCATAGCTGTGACTTAAGATGCAGCAGGTGTTTAAGGGAAAATGCACTGTTTGTTTCTCACAACATAAAAATTTAAAATGCAGCTTGTATACAGCAAATTAGTATGAAGAGATGTTTGCTCCCTGGGTCACAGGATTAGAGATTAAATAAGTTCTTTCAATCAGATTTACTTTCTTACTACTGGATGGGGAATATTCAACTATTAATATTCCTGTCAAGAATTTTCAAACTTCAAGCTCATAAAGCAACAAAATGACCTTCTAGCTCATGAGGCAACGGCGTGAAATCCTGTGTAAGCACTTCTTCAACACATTATCTACAATTCCAGCAGGGTCTTTCTTCAACAAAGGAAGAATACAAAAATGAAAGCGTTTTACACCTAGCATTAAAAAAAGAAAGGATTTGGCACTTTGAAACATTAAAAAAATATAAGTTTAACCTACAGTTGTATGTATTATAAGGAAGGCATTTAGTTGTTTGTTACCTCTTTCAATAAATAAGAGTTGTGCCCCAATGCAGTTTGTGCCTGTCGCTCATTAGGGATAGGATCAAGAACAGCTTCTGTGGAACTTGCTGTAAACAGCAGCTTACATCTCTAGACCTGTTTGTATCCCTGGATAAAATGAGGCAGGTGGGAGCTGCTGAACCATAATCTGCAATCTGAAGTACTGTCAAAACCACAGGTGACTGCTGAGAGAGATAGTTTGGTTTGAGAAAACTTAGTATGATTTAGGCTGGTTGGTATTCATACTTACACTTCCAAGAGATTGTAATAGGGGATGTAGCCTAAGATTTTGTTTCCTGGTCATGCCCAGGTAAAACTAGTGGAAAATCATTGCAGTTCAGTGTCTAATGCATGAAATCAAATATAATTAAAAGAGGTATGAGTAGAATACTCTCAGGCCCTTTTTCATCTTCTATAAAGAAAAATCCTTCTTGCTTTATCTTGTTGTTCCTTTCCTTAAATTCTTGAGTCCTAGCTAAAGAGATGGGCTCTTGCCTCTGAAATTCAGATGTCTCACCCAACAGGTGACTGAGGACCACTTAGGAAATCTCCTCCTGCTCAGTTAGAATTCAAGAGACCCCCCCCCACTGAACCTTATGTCTGCTTGACTTCAGAGCAGAAAGATTTTCAGCAGTCCCTTCCAAGAACTGGAACTTGTAGGAAGAATCCCATCATGAAAAGATTTTTCAAGACTCTGGAAACAAGTTCTCCCTGACTTCAGGTGTGAAATGCACAGTTGGGATGGCTAACAGCCTACTGTTCTTGCTTTTGTTGCCGTGCTGAAACAAACTCATCCAATTCATGCAGACCTGGCTCTGTCTAGCCCTTTTGTGTTGAAAAGCTCTCTTGGACCTATGTTCAAGTGCCCTGAATGCAAGGGATTCTATCCCCTTTGAACTTGGCTGCTTCTCTGCTATACCCTATGCTGTTGCTTATAGCCAGCTTCCCATCCCTACTGAACGGAGGACAATGTAGAACAACTGCAGAAAAACAGGTAGCAGAAGCAAGGTTCTTGCATACTGCTGAGAAACTCACTGGCTACTCTGGGGAATTAAACAGTTAATAGTCTGTACCTTCAGACCTATACAACATCAAGTTCAGTAGATAAGCTGAGAAAAATCAACTAAAGTTCATGAGCACATACAAAGTACCTTCCACCACAAGAACAGGTGGGTGTCCACCAGGGCTCTTAAGTCTATTTAGAGTACTGCTTGTGAGAGACTTTCCTATGTAGGACTGGAACCGCTCAATTGTGATGTGATGCCCTTTGCTATAAATGTCCACTGAGAAAGGGAATTATGTGCCCAGAAGAGCTATGCCTGTGTGTTTGTTTTCCAAATGTTAGTGTTTATCTGTAGCTTCTGTGCTTCGCCGGAGATTCTCTATCATATCTGAAGGCAAACTTTACCAAAAGGTGAGACTAGGAAGATCATGAAGTCAGCAGGAGGAGAGTGAGGAAAACATTGTAATGTGCTGTAAAATGGAAGCATTAGCTTGGATGACTATAGGAATGACTAACGTGTCCAGTCTAAAATCCCACTAACCCCCATGTCAACAAATAAGCTGCCTTAGAAATATTCTTCACTCTTGGTTCCCATCCCTGCCAGACTTCATGGCAATCTTAGCACTAAGTATCTAAATACTAAATTCTCTCTCCTGTGTGTCAAACCCCTTCACTGTTACTCAATTTCTCTTTTTAATGATAGAAAACTGATTACATAGCCTCATTCCACAGCCACAGTGAAGTAACCCTCAGGATGATATATATATATATATATATATATATATATATATATATCATATCATATATATATATCATCCTGATGATATATATATATATATCATCATGATGATAACAGTTGAAATATATATATATATATTTTAATATATATTTATATTAATATAATTTATATTAATAATTTATATTTTATAATATATATAAATAATAATTTATAATATAATAATATAATTTATATTAATCTATATTTTAAATAATGCTCTCTGCAAGATGGTGGTACCCACAGACACAAAAAGAAAATCTATTTAAGCTTCTCTGCATTGATCCATGTAAGAGCATAAAAATCTTATCTAGAGAGCACATCTCCTAATATACATTCAGTCCTCAAGCTCTCTGCTGTGGCTGCCAATAAGTACTCCAACCCTTGCCAGCTGTAGCCATAGCTATGCAATTTGGACAGGAATTTCTCCACTAGAACCTGGATAAAGCCCAATAACTCATTTCACACAGGCCCAGAGCCATCTCAGATGGTAATGACTTTTGGGCACTACCCTGATTCAACAAGTCCAGTAATGAAGGAGGCGAAAAGCTCTGTACTGTGTTACTGGAGTCCAAATCTTAAGCCACCCTTTTCCCTGAGGATAAATAATTAGCAATTGTTGCCTCAACAGATTGACTTCTGTGCCATAGCCATGTGATTTACGTGCTAGCCATCCAGTTAAAAGCAGATCTTCTACAACCTTTGCATGGGTTTGCCAGGAGTAGAAGTCAGACTTGTTTCTTATTAAAATAGATATGCAAGTCCACAAACAATTAAATGATGGGAAAACAAGTACTGTGATCATTATTCTTTCTACACAGTATTTGAAGCCTCATACTAACACAGTATGATCCATTTGTATTTTTCCATGCTTATAAAAAAAAAAGTAGCTTACAGCATTCACTGACAGTGAGATGTTTGCTTCTGAGAAGGTATATGTAGGAAGCATGGAGTATTACAGAAAGGCCCTTTGGACTGGAAATTAAATACACAAAAGCATCTGAACAAGGGTTAAAAAAAAAAACCTCTAAATCTACTTTATGTCAGAATGTAGCAAAACAGTCAGCTTGATACAATTTCCATCCAATGGTTTTAAGCCACAAAACTTCATCTATAGCCTGCACTGGCCTATACAACTAATGAGCTTTTCATCAAATCGTACTTGTATTAAAATATGAAACTATCACACAACACTCTGCTAGGGTTGCCTATCATGAACTGCAGCTTGATGACTTCCCACCAGGCCAGTGTTACCCCATTGACATGATTGTTTTAAGAGAAAGGGAAATAACTAACTGCTAACTCACTGCACTTTGCAGACATCAGATAAAAGAATTTCCATGGGGTATTTTTTGGCAAATAGTCAGTAACGAAAACACACCACAGTTCAAGAAGTTGAAATAAATTATACCTCTTAACTCAGCTTGATCTACTGTGTAAAATGGTCAAGAGGTAACAGTAAAACATTTTTTATTGGTGACAATCATAATAACAAAGAAGGAAAAAAGGATCATGACAGTCTCCTTTTGCTGGATATTCAAGGCTACCATATAAAACAAGGAAAGGCCAGATGCCAAGACCTGCACAAGTGATCCAAAACCACAGTAAACAAAATTTGGCATTAAAAATACCAGAAAAATGAAAACAACATGCTCTCCTTTTCAGTGTATGACTGTACTGCACTAGTGAGCTTCAGATGAGGTTGACATCAAATTGTGATTGAAAATAGCTTTACTCAGATCTACATATATCCATGGTAATAAATTGGCACACTAACAGAAATGTAGCAATGTTAGGTTTATCTTGTACGATTTGCTTCATTTTATACCTCTGTTGGAGTTGCAATGCACCAGAACATGTACAATCTTCCCATCACTATAGTTCAAAATTTGGGATGTTTCTGCTTTCATTCATGATGCAAATAAGCACGGATTACAATCAGATATAATTTAGACAATTTGTCAAGGCAGTTTTCTTAAAAATAAATAAGCTGTCCCTATTACTGGGATTGTCAGTGAATACCAATATAGCTATATGCATCTGCTACTAATTTAAAAATTGTCTTTTTTTTTTTTTTTCTTCCAGAAAATGCTTTAGCATTTGGCTTGAACAGGATAAGCATAAAGTCTGAGTAAACCATCTTAATCATACTTGATATTATTAGCTAAATTAGTTAAGTTCAGCATGGAATGTAACAAGCTGTGACACAACCACTGAGACGAGACCCCTCAAATTAATGCCATATTACTTGTAAATTAAAATTGCAAAGGCTTCTTCGGTATCATAACCCACGGAAAGCTCCTATATAATTTGCTGTCCGCCATTACATCACAGTTTGATTGAGTGTTACTTTTTCCTGGTTTCCTCTCATTTCTGCTACCCACAGTTAATCTATGTCATTTTTCATTTGGAAAAAATGAGAACCCATTGGCTGTCTTCTCATAACATGAGAGATACTGTACCAACAGATAGAAAAAAAAAAGCACAAAAGAAAGACTTATTTCAAAATTCCAAAGGACAGACCAGGCAAAGTGTTTTAGCCTGCCTTTCCAGACACAGTGAAGTCTAGCTATATACTCACTGTAACTTTCCTCTGTTAACGAATTTCTACAATTCTATTAAACCCCTCACTTAATTCTACTGTTCATAATCATCTTGTTCCACTTGTAATTGTTCAATTCCAAAGAGAAGCTTTTAAAATACAAATTACCTTTTCATTCAGCTCTGCAAATGTTAAAGTATTTCAAATCCTCAGTAAGATATCAAAATATTTTCCTTTTTTTTCTAATCTCTTTTTGAGAGCACAGCAAGTCTACAGGTAGCATATGCTGGATCTACCGTTACACTTTTCTGAATTGTGTGTTCTTGTCCCATTCAATATGAATAAACATTTCACAAATGTTTACAGAAAAGTGCTACTTTTTTATGCATGTATGAGGGTAATAGGTAATAAAACTGGAACACTAAGACAAATATTCCATAAACACTGAGATCCAGGGGCCCATCTGAGAATGACCATCTCTCCTGGCTTCATTCCAAAAAAGATTTTGAGACAGCATCATCCCACAAAAGAATCAGAGGAGACAAGGTGCAGCTAAATCACACCTGTTCTGTTCTCCTTGAAGTGTTAGTCATTAAGGTACTACAAAATAATCAGACACTTCAGATGCACGTTAGCCTAGCTTTGTGTGATAGCATGCTGAAATTTAGGCTTGCCATGGTTGAATTACTTTATATAGTTTCATTTATCAATTTGGTTCACACTGAATGCCTACATCTACTTTTCAAGATAACCTCAAATGGAAATTAAGTTACTGAATAGTAGCTTACAGTGTACAAAGGCACATTAAATGATAGTCTCATGTCGTTGCCAAATTTGCAATATTCCTTACCACAGAAAACAAATTTAACTATTTCAGTGAAACTGCAGAAGCCATTTCTTTGAAAGACGGGTTATTTATATTTCTCTTCATTTTTATGTAACAAATCTTTTTCACTTCTTCCTTGACAGAATCTTGGGATGCTGTCGAGCTAATGTAATCAAAACTCATGAACTACACCAACTAAAGCTCAGCTGCAAAACCCCATCTATGAGCATCACGGGATCAAAACGGAATGGAAGCTCAGATAACAAGATGTGAGATGAGCAGTCTGGCTGTTATACTGCAGACAGCATTCAGGGTCTGTGTCACACTACCTTCAGCAACTTTTCGTGGAAAGAGAGACAGGAAGATTGCTATTACAGACCAAAGCTCGTTACTTCTGTTCTTAAGCTGCAAATCCCCACACCTGCTTGCAGTTCCCAGCAGCGAATACTGAATGCCACCATCGTGATATTTTGCCAACGCCTTTGCAAGCAATCTTGAAAACCTCTCTGAACACTAGCAAGAGAAAAAGAATTTCAGACAGGAAGCAATACAATCTGATGTCATTACTACTGAATTATGTTTTGCTATCTGATCTTTAAGAAGGTATCAAAGATTGTAATGGACAAGCTGTAGATTTTTATTTCTTATCATTTCAGATGATATTCTGATTGACTGAGGCATTGAGACAATGAGGAGCATTTAAGAGAAGCAGCAACAGACAGCCTTCACCCTGTGGTGCTCTCAGATGCATTTAATAAATCATCACCACTCCTCTTCCCTTTTCCAAGGAAAAGAAACCCAAGAACGCTATGCCCTGTAGTCAAGATAAATATAGTGGCTGGAAGATAAAAATATCAGCTAGCTCTTTTCACTTCAACACCAAAAACTGCACCTGTACATTAAAATGGAATGAGCATGTGCCCCTGCCATGCTTGCAGCAGCCAGTGCCCTTCTGACTGATTTGCTTTGGCTGTTCTTCAGTAGATGTGACATACCTTTGGATCAGCCTAGAGAGCAACCTTCTTCATAGTTCTCAAACTCCTGTTTCAGTCCTGCTATGTAATTGTTCCCTCTCACTTCTCTTAACAAATTGGGTAGAGCTCACAAGAAAAAGAAATAGCTGTTATATAGCTATCTAAAAGCATAAGCATGTGCTATTTTTAATGGCATTTCTTAAGGACATGTTTTAGTGATGGGATTCAGTAGGTCAGGCTGATGATTGGACTTGGTGATCTTGAAGGTCTTTTCCAACCTAAATGATTCTATAGAATCACAGAATATCCTGAGTTGGAAGGGAGCCACAAGAATCATCGAGTCCAACTCCTGGCTCCACACATGACCACCCAAAAATCAGACCACATGTCTGAGAGCATTGTCCAAAAACTTCTTGAACACTGGCAAGCTTGTGACCACTGCCCTGGGGAACCTGTCCCAGTGCCTGACCACCCTCTAGGTACAGAACCTTTCCCTAACCCCCAGCCTGACCCTCCCCTGTCCCAGCTCCATGCTGTTCCCTCAGGTTCTGTCACTGTCCCCAGAGAGTGCTGTCCAAAAGCTTCTTGAAATCCATTAAGCCACCATGAGGCCTCCCGTCAGCCTGCTCTGCGCTGAACAACCCAACAGACCTCAACGGATCTTCATACGCCTTCCTCTCTAGACCTTCACCATCTTTGTAACCCTCCTTTAGACACTTTTGGACACAGTTCTATGTCCTTTTTCTGTATGCCCAGAACTGCACACAGTACTTGAGGTGAGGCCGTACCAGAGCAGAGTGGGGCAATCCCTTCCCTCGACTGACTAGCAATGCTGTGCCTGATGCACCACAGAATATAGGTGGCCCTCCTGGCTGCCAGGGCATGCTGCTGGCTCATGTTCAACGTCAACCAGAATCCACAGATCCCTTTTTGTGGGGCTGCTCTCCAGCCTCTCATCTCCAAAACTGTACATATAGCCAGGGTTGCCCCATCCTAGGTGCAGAATTCAGCACTTGCTCTTATTAAACTTTACATTGTTGGTGATTGCCCAGCCCTCTGATTTGTCAAGAAATCTCTGCAAGGCCTCTCCACCCTCAAGGGAGTCCACAGCTCCTCCCAGTTTAATGTCATCCACAAACTTACTTAGTATGCGTTCGAGTCCTGCATCCAAATCATTTATATAAAAACATTAAAGAATCATAGCTCCATTCTGGGGCCATTGCTCTATATAACTATCCTTCTACTTGGTTTATCAATTAGCTCATCACAAGTGCTTCCCAAATCATCCACTCCCTATAAATTTCCATCAAGTGCCCATCTATCTGCCAGGAGGGCAGATTATTTGGTATATGAAGCAAGCACTTATGTTTTGATCGTTTTTCAGGGACAGATGCCATCAATACCCCTAAATCACGCGTGGTTATGACACACTCACCAACTCAATTTTGCTCAACGAAGCACTCGAGTATCTGCGAGACTCTTTCTACCCCAAGGCAAATGCCACCCTGCCAAGTCACCAGGCCAGGAAGCGTTTGAAGTAATTGAACAAGTGACAGGATAAATTCTTGCACTGTTCAGCTGCCAAAGTAGAGAGCGAACTGAACTGACTGCTGCTACTGTTGGCCCAACCACACACTCTGAATAGGGGTCTGAGCTGCATGGATAGAAATAGTACGCAATGAAGAAGATCTTTGTGTTTGAGAAGGAGGACTGAGGCACAAAACTTGTCTTCTGCAAACATGGCTGAAAGCAACATAAAATGCCATTGACTTACTCACTTTAACAGAAAACAAATAAATCCATTTAAAGGGGGGGGTGGAAGGCATCTCTATTGCAAACCAAAATTAATTGCATGCGTGAAACAACAATAATAAATTCTGATCACAGACGTAAGCACTATGGCTTTCCCAAAGTGTTTGAGCAGCCTAAAAGCATTTCCCTGTCTGCACACTTCAGATCATCTGCTGAGCTCATCTGCACGTGCCATCCACCCTTGACGGCACTGCCACCAAAGCATCAGTCGGTCCCGTATGGCAGGCTGCCACACAGCCACCTCCAGAAGACAGGGAACATGTTGTCAGACACAGTTTGGTAGGCTTTTTTTTTTTTTTTTTTTTAACAGTCATATAAATATCGTAGAATCATAGAATATCCCGAGTTGGAAGGGACCCATAAGGATCATCAAGTCCAACTCCTGGCACTGCACAGGTCTACCCAAAAGTTTAGACCATGTGACTTAGTGCACAGTCCAAACATTTCTTAAATTCATACAGGCTTAGTGCAGTGACTACTTCACTGGGGAGCTGGTTCCAGTGAGCAACTACCCTCTCAGTGAAAAATCTCCTCCTGATATTTAGTCTGAACTTCCCCTGCCTCAGCTTCACCCTGTTCCCGTGGGTCCTATCACTGGTGTTTATGGAGAATAGGTCACCCACCTCTCCACTCTCCCTCACGAGGAAGTTGTAGACCGCGATGAGGTCCCCCCTCAGCCTCCTGTTCTCCAGGCTGAACAGGCCCAGTGACCTCAGCCGCTCTTCACACATTATCCCCTCCAGGCCCTTCACCATCTTCGTCACCCTCCTCTGGACCCTCTCCAACAGCTGAATGTCCTTTTTGTACTGTGGTGCCCAGAACTGCACACAGTGCTCAAGGTGAGGCCACACCAGCGCAGAGTAGAGCGGGACGATCACTTCACTTGCCCTACTAGCGATGCCGTGCTTGATGCACCCCAGGGTATGGTTGGCCCTCCTGGCTGCCAGGGCACACTGCTGGCTCATATTCAACTTGCTGTCAACCAGGACCCCCAGATCCCTCTCTGCAGGGCTGCTCTCCAGCGTCTCATCGCCCAGTTTGTATGTACAGCCAGGATTGTCTCGTCCCAGGTGCAGGACCTGGCATTTGCTCTTGTTAAACTTCATGCAGTTGGTGATTGCCCAGCTCTCCGATCTGTCCAGATCTCTCTGCAAGGCCTTTTCACCCTCATCCAAGTCTACAACTCCTCCAAGTTTGGTGTCATCGGCAAATTTGCTCAAAACACTTTCTATTCCTACATCCAAATCATTTATAAAGACATTGAAGAGGAGTGGCCCTAAGATAGAGCCTTGAGGGACCCCACTAGAGACCTTCCGCCAGCCGGATGTGGCCCCATTTACCACAACCCTTTGAGCCCTGCTCGTCAGCCAATTGCTCACCCATCGTATGTTTTTGTTTAGCTGTATGCTGGACATTTTGTCCAGTAGGATCCTATGGGAAACAGTGTCGAAAGCCTTGCTGAAGTCCAAAAAGATCACATCAGCTAGCTTCCCTTGGTCGACTAGATAGGTGATCTTATCATAAAAGGAAATCAAATTTGTTAGGCAGGACCTACCCCTCACGAACCCATGTTGGCTGGGAATATGTTTCTAAGGAATAAATGTTTATTGCAAACACCACTAGAACTTGTATCCCATGTGCACAGCTCCTTGAACAAAAGCTTTAAGAGTTGTGTGACTACCTTAAACATTCTCTACAGGGTTTGAAGAAAGAAACAATTCTGGATGAATGTAAAACTGGTCTTTTTCAACACCCAGCTATATATGAACAGTGATGAAAACAAACTCTGGGAGAAGAAATACATTTCTTCTAATTATTTTGGTATTTCTCCTTTTAATTAGTGTTTAAGATGTATAGAACAGATGCTGATTTTAATAAGCACCAACATACACATGCGTTATACACTGCCATCGTAACTTTAAAATTAGACAGAAAGGTGCCTATTGCTAAGGCTAAAACCAGTCCCAACTCTATAATTTATGCTCAAAATGCAAAGTTGGCATCAAACTTGGTCATTACCACTAAAAAACCTTACTTTTAAATTAATTTCAAAAGCAGAGATTAATATTAAAGTATATTCCCTCTTAAATTGTTAGGTTGATAAGTATCAAGACTTCTAAAAATCTCTTCTTCTTCCCCAAAAGGAGAATGGGAAATCTTTTGTTTTAGCTGCAGTATTTTCTCTAGAAATATACCACCTCTCTCCTTAAACCTAAACTGACAAAAAAGCACCTAAGCGTTTGCAGATCTTCAGGACAACTCCAAAGAAGGGTGCAACACAACCTTCAAACACAAAATGCCCCTGGCACAACCATGGCCATAGAAGAGCAGAGAGAAGAGGCACGTAGCAAGCATCAGGCTGCCCCACGGGACAGCCCCACACCGCTATGAGTTGCCTTTTTTTTTTTTTCCCCAAGCACACATTTCCCTCTTTAACCTTTCAGCAAAACTTCATTGTTCTTTTTTTTTTTTTTTTTAAGTCTCTTTAAAGCAGTCTTTAAAAGATAAATTAAAAAGGAAAGAAAAAGGGGAAAAAAAAAAAAAGGAAAGAAAATGGAAGGGGGGGAAGTGCTTTGTGAGCTGGAATGCTAAGCCATCTACTTACAGGCAGTTTCTGTGGGCTCGCTACATAGCTGCCAGATTCCCCAAAAATGAGAGTCATGTGAGGAGGCAGAGCGTGGTTCAGGGGGCTCGAGCTAAGAAAACACAGCACCGTGCGCTGGGCTAATCCTGCACCTGTGGTGTGTTATTGGGCAGCAAAGAAATGCAGTCCAGGCTGCCTCTGCCTAATGCAGCTCAGCTGTTTTTCTCAGCACTCCCTTTGATTGTAAGCTGGCAAACAATGTTATTTCAACCAGGCACAAAGCAATATTCAGGCTGCATAGGATATGACAGTAGAAAGGTGAAAGAAAAAGAAAATCCTGGAATTACAAATAAAATAGAGACGTTGAGCAATACAGGATTTGTAACTATTTCCAGATGGCTACAAGCAGGTTCCAAAGTTAGGATATGAAATGCACACTGGTGCTCCCCTTTTGCTCCCCAGCTCCCTTTAAAGTGGGTCTGCCTGTGCCAGGGATACACCACAGTGGTTCTCATTTATCTAGCTCCACACAAGGTCTCCAGTCAGCGCAATCAAGAGAAGGGCTGATGGCTTTTAGGCTTTTTGTGGTTTACCTTGTAGGCAAAATAAAAAATGTCGCTGGAGAAGAGATGATGGCTTAATTAAAACAGATGGCAGGGATTTGTTCTCTCTCTCTATTTTATTATTATTATTATTTTAAAGAGAAAGGGCCACCAAAGAAGTCTTCAAGTCACTGCTAGGATACCTAGCTTTTGAGAGCACGACACCAAAAAAAAGGTAGGAAACTTAACAATACCTATATGCAAGGAGAAGGAAAATCTGGTCCCTTGCTGGAAAGACAGTGAACATTTAACTCCAAGGTGGAGGCAAGATATTGAGAACAATCAATTATCCTGATATTTATAGGATAACCAGTATTAAAAATACCCTGCAATTGTGATCTGCAAATGTATTTAACAAAAAATATTATTTAAAAAGAAAACAACAGTCACAGGTTATTGATTTTTTCACATCTTGGGAAGAACTTAGTTAGATTTTAACTCTTAACACAAGGAAAAATAATCTTGTAATAGACATTTATTCCAGATAACAGTCATTTTACTCACAATACCTCGTTCATATAACACATAACATCTACCATTTCCAAGTTAGTATATAACTGTTGGAGCTGACTTACAGATACTGTTCCTTATCAGCTTTTTTTTTCTTTTTGATATTAAGCTGTAAACATGAGATGCTGCCTGCATTCACAATATGCTCATGGGATTTTCTACTTAAACGCTTTTCTCCACAAAATGATACTTTAATTTCCACTCCGTTGTTATCTAATCTAATTCCAAGTTTGGAAACTACTAACAAAAATATGAGATATCTGAGCTTTTGAAAATTATGTATCCAATTTCTTGTTGGAAAGTTTATTGCTGTTGCTGCTTACCAATGGGATTATTTTTTTAAAAAAAAGTGTTTATTTTCTTTAGATAAAATATGTGTTTTAAAAGAGTTATATTCCTCAGAGAAAATTTTCAAAACTGATCAGGAACTATCCAAATTTTTAATTGACTTTGTGCAGAAGGACTCCCTTGTCAGGATGCTGAGTGAAAGCAGTACAATTCCTAGTGCAACAATCAAAGATAGGTATCCAGATATTCAAACCAAACACATTTTCCTTTTTTTAAATATATACATATATATATATATATATATATTATATATATATATATATTTATATATAAACCTTGGAAATGCTCTATTTTCTTTTTTTTTTTTAAAAAAAAGAAAAAAAAGTCTTATCCACACTTTCTTCAAGCTATTTGATACTAGCAGAATACTGTCTGCTATCAGAGGCGATGTTTGTATTTTAATTCCTCCGTGTCATTTGGTGTGTGGGATTCCAGCTGCAGCCCTACTTTAGAGAACCACTGGTATATGCTAACAAGATCATGTGCACCATGTGAAAGAGATACATGACATACGTCCTCTGCCAAGGCAATGTCATGAGATGGGCTGGCTCAAAACTGCTTGAACTTCACGGTGGTGTTCCTAGCAGCCATCACACTCCTCCTGTTCATCTCTCTGAGAGCGTTGCCTTGTCTCCTTGTATTTTATTTTTATTTTTTACTGGGATAGCTGTATGTGAAGGAAGGAGGAGGCCTCCCCTGCCTTTGGGCCTCTCCTACCATCTTTTCCATGCTTTCAGACTTCTCCTCCTAAAATGAGGATACACACAGATTCTGAAACGAATTACAAAGCCAATTTGCTTTAAACTTCATGAGGTTTATATAAAATGTGGTAAGTCTAAAACAACCAAAATGATACAAAGCAGCCCTCCTCTCTTGCTGCTACCCATGCTCCCCAGTGACATCTCATTTTACAGCTAGGGAACGAGGACCCAAAGGTCACAGGTTTATTCATCCGGTTAGCTCACGGCTCAGCTCAGCTTCACACATGAAGCCCGGGCTTTCCAAAGGGAAAAGCTCTGCATTGTGTTGACCTTTGCTTCAGCCGCAGCCTGGAACAAGTTGGGAAGGGATTTCCAAGCAGCAGCCCAGGCTCCCCAGCTCCCAGAGCCCAAGCTCAACTCATTTGAAAATAGATCAGTAAATCTCAAGACAAAGAAATTCAATGGCTTCTCCAAAGCTTCTACCCATGAGTGTGTGGAGGAACAAGGACTTACCTGCAGTTTTCCATACCCTAAGCAAGTGCCCTAACCTAACCCTTATTCACACACCTTTTCATATGAACAACCAAAACAAAGATCAAAACTTATTAAAAAAAAAAAAAAGTGAAAGATTGGAAAAACAATGAAATACATGGAAACTGAAGCATAATCAAGACTGATAAAAAAAAAATCTTTAAGTAGGAACACCTTTTATATATGATTATTTTTCCAGCTGGTCACCCACCTAAATGTTTATGTTTAATCAGCTTTTGAAAGCGGTGGACTAGATGGCTGTGGAGGCTAGGAACTAAGTATGGAGACTGATTTACATGTTCACCAGTTAAAATTCATCAGAAGTTAGGAAAAGCTGGTTGTTTGATTGCCTTTCCAAAACCAGAACATTGTCCTGGATGAAATTCTTCAAGTAGATATCGACCTCTCACCACCTATATTTGTAATTTCCAGTAAATATCCTTCTTGCAAGTTGAAGATCTGAGGTGAAAGATCATACAGGGAAATTGGCAGAAGTATAGAAGACCATTTACGCTCAAGGCAATGAAGCATTGTTGCTTTGTTATTTAAATTTCATGGATAAACAGGCAACTTTTGTTCCAGAGGTAATAATAATATAGCATTTCTCATTTACCTTTTTTTTTTTTTTCCTTTCTTTTCCCTCTCTTTCTTCCCTGAAGCTTGCACTTAACCCTATTACAAAGGAAAGGCTACCACTCTACATTCAGGAACCATGCCAAAGTACTTGTCAGGAAATAAATAAATAAATAAATAAATAAATAAATAAATAAGACACCTTACTTTCATTAATATATTAAAAATGTCATAAAAACACAGCTCCAGCACAAAATACAGTAATTGCCAGCTGCCTCATTTTTTTCTCATCCTCTTTCAGCCCTCAACACAATGCCTCCTTTAGGCTCACTGCCAATGCCGTTTAGAACATTAAAAATATCTCCAATATCTGCAGAGATTTTATGTGGCAAAATGTACTCCGATGGACAAAACTGAAGCAAATCTAAGAGCAAACTGATCCTATTTACTTTAAACGATGAGAGAAGCAAGACCACTGTGTGATGTAAACTTATCCGCGGGTTTGCATCCGTGTTTTCAGAAGAACAGTTCAGTGATAGGAGGTTAGAGGTGGCTGAGGACAAATTTGGGCTCCCAATTAACACCAGTGAGCCATAAAAGCCTTGTCTGCTAGGCGCCATCACACACAAACTATCCTCCCACTGCACCGGGCCCTTGCTCTCTGCCGGGTTCAGTGTCTCCTTACTTGCTCAACAGTGTAAGCAGAGGGATCATTAGTTATGACTGGTAGAGTCTAGGAGATAATGTTGACTCTTATTTCAGGAACTATTAAGCTATAAACACTGCTCTGAAAGCCATTTATCTGCATTTGAAGATAAACAGAGAAGCTACTCAATTAACTAGATTGCAAGAAATAAGCTACAGATGCCAAAGTGAGTCACTTTTGAATTCCAAAAAGGAAAATGTGTGCATTTAATAAGCACAATTTTATACTGCAAAATTACTGACATGGAAGTTCATAAGCAGCATAGCTTAACCGTTCTGAAACGTCTGATAAAGGAACACAAATCAAAGTGTAATTACAAAACAGTTAATTCCAAGCGATGCAAATTACATGCACTTACAGTTCACAAGTTCCTACCAGAGATAACAGTTTTGAAGTATACCATTATAAAGTGGAAATCCTTGTAGAACGGTATTTAAATTTTATCTCCACATCATCACAATTTGAAAATGAGATGCTATCCCAGACCTTTGCGAGGAAGATAAATGCTGAACCTGTCATGCCTGAATCTGCACTTGCTAGGGAGAACATTCTTGCCCAGATAAGCAACAGAGTATGAAATTATTTTCCCTAGTCTTGCCAACTACCCCCTCCCCCTTTTTTAACTGAATACTACTTATCTATTTGTCAAATCTCTTTGAGATCTTCATGGCATTAATTTAAGAAAATTAAAAGAAAAAAAGCACCAAACCACTAAAAAGCGTAACCTCAAAATAGTTTCCAATACCCTTTAAAGTATGCAAAATGCAAGGCATTCTACTTGTCGAGAAAAAGATGGATTTTTTTTATTTTTTTTTTGTCACAACAATTAAAAACCTGATCTTTCCTTGTGCTTCCAGATGCCACAGAGCCTTTCAAGGCAGCTCGGAGGTCAGCCTGGGGAACACGCAGGTGCGCAGTGTGTTGGCAGCTGAAAGCTTGCGAGGCTGCGCTGAAATCCTATCCCCCCCCTCCACATTCCTGCGGGCATTATAAACGCTCCCTGAAGGAATATTACCCTAATGCGGACTAATTTTCCGCAAACAACCCCAACCTCATTAAACCTCTTCTTTATCAGCATTGTTCAAAGCCTTTTTTCTGGTAATATTGAACTCCCTTATGCCCATCTAAAAAGTAAAGAAACTCCTTTTATGTTCTCCCTGGTATCACTTCTCCTATTCAGGTCCACTGGTACTACACAGTAGGTTCAATAAAAATATTCAGTTTCATCATATGGTAGTAAAGACTACGACGCAGAGATTAAGAGAGTTATGTTCCCATAAATATAGAGTAAAGGGACCATTCTCCAAGCAGGGTCTGATAGATTTATATGGGTGACCCCAGCTTGCAGGCAAGCCCAAATGAATTAGAAGGACAGTATTCCTAAAGCAGGTGTTCTCCTGGACTGGTGGTTCCTCATGCTCCTGAAATGACCTCATACCCTTCCCTAGACAAATCCTTCTGGCCTTCAGTGGGATCACACAGATTTAATTTTATTAAGATGAATACCCACTGCCATTAAAATGATTTAAACATTTGAACGTGCTTTCACTTAGCTTTGTTGTGGAGCCAAAATAAGAACTAGCTCGCATTCAGGTACAAAGAAAGAAAGAGGGAAAGAAAGAAAGAAGCATAACACAGCGGCGAGGCTATGACATACAGAATGGGTATTCTCTTCCCAAGGTGACGACTACCTAATTATGGGATCTCATCCCAGTTGCTCTGCAATGCAGCCTGCCCACCTGCAAATCATAGATGGAAACAATAATGTTCTTTTAAAAGTGTTTGTTTGCAGATGAAAACCGTTGTTGTTAAAGGATTGGCACAAGAACAGCCTATAGACTCTTAGACTCTTCCCCTGCTCCATTCAGATTGTCTTGAATGGCCTGAAACTCCGCATACAGCACAGGATAACAAAATACAGAAAGGAGACAGAGACAGAGGATACCTGCCTATTGTAACCACACAGTCTAACAACAAACCTGAAATGATAAAACCAGTGTACTGTAAATTGCTTGCTCTGAGGAAAACAGTAGACAAAACAGCATTTTATTTTCCATTGATTCTTCTGCCTGCTGTTCAACAAAGAACCCAAGAAGAATTGCCAGGAATAAGGGCATTGGGAAAAGGAAACACAGGCAAAAGCTCAGGGAGAAGGCAAGCCATGCATCCACACTCTTTGGCCAGTTCACTGCAAGTCAGTGAAGATTCTTTTGCAGGAAGCAAAACTGTAAGTAAATAACCCATGAGGGCTCCAAATCAGAGGAACAAAGAGTTAGTTACACAGAAACCATCACTGGGAAAATGAAATATTTGAAATAACAAAATTATTTAACATTAGAGATATTGCTACTATACGATATAATAAAGTCAGTATATGCAATGCTGAAATGCAGCAAGTATGAAAGCCATGGTCCTCATAACCACTGCTCACGTGTGCACCGTGAACAGAAATCTGTGGTATAATACTGTTATCATATACATCTAACTCTATAAAAGACATATTAAGTAACTTCTTAAATGAAAATTGCTGTTTATCAACAGACTTGTGAAACAAGCCAAAGCAATAACCACATCTAGGATAGCCCTAAGCAAAAATCCAGCCACTCCATCCTCCAGACAGCTCAATTATGGACTGTACTGGGGAGAAGCCACTTGCAATATTGCAGATTGCATATGTGCTGATACCCACGTGGTACCAACTATAGCCAGAAAGACTCCTCATGCCCTCTACCACTCTGAAAAGGAAAATATGTTTTACACCATTTAAAAATAAAAGCATTTCCCATAATTAGGGGGTTGGACTAGATGCCCTGTAAGGTTCCTTCCAACCCAAAATGTTCTATGATTCTATAATTTACTGTTCTCTTCTTCAACTTACTTTTTCATATTTTAAGTTCCTGCTTTCCCTCAGCCTCCTTTGCTCCAGAATGTTTTAAGCACTTTTTCCTTTTACTCTGTCCGTTTTTTAAAATATATATATT
Organism: Heteronetta atricapilla; assembly: GCA_011075105.1. Taxonomy (NCBI): domain Eukaryota; kingdom Metazoa; phylum Chordata; class Aves; order Anseriformes; family Anatidae; genus Heteronetta; species Heteronetta atricapilla. The sequence continues at coordinate 27,426,436 of CM021734.1, read as the reverse complement.
TGGATACTTTTTCTTCATTGAGTTTTCTTTTAAATAAATCAAGTAAGTTTCTTTGCAACAGCTTATTTCCCCTCCACCAGCTTACGTTTTCCTAGTCTGTTTCTTTCTCACCTGCTTTTCGTCTCTTTTCTTCTACATCCTCATCACTCTTCCAGCCCTTCACTCCTCTCGCTTTCCTTGTACAAGCTCGCTGATCTTTTCCCCCTTTCTCTCACTGATTTTCTCACCACTTCCTTAAATATTTATGTCAAAACCATCTGAACCCCACTGCTTTTTCAGCTTTTGTTGCCCTGCCTGACTTTCATACCCATTTAAAAGCACATGCAATACAGACCATGAATTATACTTAAATTATGCCATATTAAGTATACCATGTCGGTATGTAGGAAACCATAATATTTACTTCTTTGGAGGGAATGTCTTGCATGGATGAGTTAGAATCACAGTTTGTACATCCGTCTGTGTGCAATGCTATGGGACTTAAGTAACTGCTGGCTAATCCCCACAGTTGTGACTGACAACGCATTTCAACAGCATTCAGCAGTAACTCAAAACATCATTAAAATCTTAGCTGACTGTACTGTGGGGAAAAAAGTGTTGGACTCCCACTAAGTAAGACTCAGCCTGCATGTTTTGTGCAGCTATCCCTTCCTTACAAGAGAGGAAAGCAGCTTGTGTACAACTTTTCATAGAAGACAGAAGCAGGAGAACACAGGCTGAGTTCTACAGATTTCAGCCAAGATCCGATCTGAAGTTTACTAAGCTTCCATCAGCCCACTAAAATTCAATTAGCAGCCTTGACCTCAATGAAAGCCAATGAGAAGTTGTAACTAATGCCAACAAAATACAATAGCATGGGTCCTCACATGAAATTAAAGGACAGTGGCTGTCCACAGATATTAAATGATCAAAATTAGATTTTTCTTTCCTTTTCTTCTTCTAAGCTATTTTAAAAAAGATGGAAATTGTCATCCAGATGAATTTTCATTTCTTTAAGGCCCACTCAATCTCTAAATATAATCCAAGTCATAAGAACAAGGGTGTATAGCAACTACGTGTTTCAAGCTGAGATGCTGTGTAATTTCACAGAGAAAGAAAAATATTTTCACAAGCTTTCAACTTTTCATTTGTATAAAATAGTTTATTTTATAGCTAGGTAAAGATGTAAAACTAAACTTCTTCATTAGCGTAATATACTGTAAGTCACTATAAACACTGTTAACATAACTAAATGCATGAATTGTGCAACAATTTCCATCTGAATATATAAGGGACTAGATGCCAAATATAGGGTAAAATAATATAATAACAAGTCAGCTTTCTTCTATAAAATAGCAGAATTCTTAAAGAATGTGTTGGTGGTCAAATCTCTGACAAATAAGAGGTTGTTTCCATGCTACACAGCCTGATCATTGGTCTGGTCAACCTTTACTAAGGAACAAGAAAATCTATTTGGATATTCTGTAAATATGCCCAGGGAGTATTATTTTCCTATAAAGTCATCTGAAATTACTCGCTGCCAACTTGTATTTCTTATTGCTGCTCATTTAATGCAGCAGTGCTAAATGAATTCCCTACACAAATCTGCAATAGAGGAACGATTTTCCAAAGCCCCTTCCTGGGTGGGGACCCTACTGGGTCAACCAACCAGCATCACCGCGCTGCAGCCAGGCGGAAAAGGATAAAACAAGTTTCTAAGGATGAATGTGATCACTATATAAATTCACTCACATTCACACATGTAATAATTTGTATTTCTACACTAATCTTCTTTCCAAAGCAGCTTTTTTTTTTCCCCGTTAGACTGAAGGTGGTAGACACAAGTACCACCTATGTGTGCTAATGAAACAGTCTCACCTCCATGCCCAAGCTGGGGAAAAAAAGTTGATCAGCCTCTGCACAGAATATACATTTTTTACCTTCAGTTATCAGTTTGCCCAGGGAAACTAAATTAAAAGATTTAGACATGCATTCAACAGAAAATCAATGTGAACATTAAAACGTTGCTAAATGTGGTATCAGAAAATACATTAGTTTTATTAGCTTTCTTCTGTAAAATATGCCATAGTGAGATGAAGTTAGATGATAAGTAATTAACAAATCTTACTCAAAAATGATTTCCTTAGAATATTCCACATACAGATCCTTTTATCTGCAACGCCTACTTTGTTCACAGACACAAATTACACATAAAACAGACGGCAGAAAAACAAGAATGCCAGTCGGAAATTCAGCTGAAATTATGACTAATGTTTGGCAAATTGATAGTGAGCTACGGCTGTGGGATCCTGTTTAGGAACTGAGCTCTGAGGCATGCGCTTCATCTGCCCGGTTGTAGCAAGAAAAATAAGAGGGAGTATTGTTGGGGAAAACATCATATAAACTCTGTTAGCTTTATCTTAGAAGTCAACTTAAAATTGTAGTTTAAAAAACCTGACTCTTAACACGAGTAAAATGTGAACCTCAACATCAAGCCAACACTACACAAGCAAGAATAAGCCTTGTAATACTTACTTGACAGAAAAGGTTAAGATATTTATGTTCAAAACAGTTTAGAATGTACTCCAAGAGGAAAAAAAAAAAAAAAAAAAGTATAATCAACTACATATTTTTGTTATCCAGAACCAGAATTTCTTCTATGAACATAAATGACATAAATCAACAAAGCCTGGAAGGTATACTTAAAGAAAGGGCATCAGATATTCATTTAAAAGTATCCAAATCAAGAATAGTTAAACACAAAAATAACTGAATTAGCACTTTATAATTTATTCTACATCCTGCCTGCTGCAGTTTCAGTAGGATGTGATACATTCGGCATAAAACACACACACACACACTTCTTCAGTTTTATCCTCAACAGCACAGTCAATTAAGTTATTAAATTGAGCTGATTAAATTCCAAAGCTGGTTATGTTTCAGGAGAGAAATCAGTGATTTCTGCAAACTGTTTGTACATGATCTTAAATCTTCACCCCTTTAAAAACCCTGAATCTAGGTAACAAAATCATGGCTTTGCACTATTAGCTTTGCCACCACCACCTATGGCCTGGATTTCAAGGCAAGATCTTGCACACAAAGAATTCTTGTTGCTTTCTCTCCGTCAGTTAGAGAAAGTCAATTAAAAAAATATGTATTGAAGTAATAGTAGACTGTTTCTCACCAAAACCTTAGCTCACACTGAAAATAAACTGAGTTATGTTGTTAAAATTGAAGGTGAAACCAAGTCCAGAATGCACTGTAACGGATTTGCAAGGTCCCCTTTTGGTTTTCTCATTCATTATCAAATGCGAAATACTGGGGAGACTTGGGAAGAAGTCAAAATCCTTGATTTTAAAACCTCACACCCATTTCACAAGAGATTATTAGGAACAATAGTATTCTACATCATATTGCTAATTCCCTTCACTAGTAAAAAATGTTTTCAGGTTTAGCAGTAATATTAACCGAGTGTTTTAAAACCACTTTTTCCCTTCCCTGCAAAACTGTGCCCTATTAGCACTCTCAGGAGCTTTTGTTTCTGCCAAAGGCAAATTCAGTTTCTGCCCATAATAGTGGTGGCAAAATGGAGCTCAGCACACTTCTAGCAAGGACCAGATGCACTTTGTATAGATCATTCTATTAAAATAGCTCAAACCAAAATACTGCCAAATTAAAAGTGAAAAAACGCATGCTTTTCAGGCATGCTTACAAGAAACCAGCACAATCAAGTTACTCTGCCTGCATGTTGTATTTCTTACGCAAATCCAGAGAAGTCCAGCAAAACAGATTTGTTCTCTGATTTTTTGTATGCTTCCTTCAGAGACCTTTTAAACTACATGAACAAGAAAAAAAGACACACACAGAAAAACTCCTTTTTAACCAATGTACCACAGGCCAAACATCGCCCAGAGATACTGGGAAGAACTGAGGAGAATTATTTACGAAACAGATCCATTAGAAAATTTGCCTTAAATGACTGTAAATCTTGATCCCTTTAAAAACCCTGAAGATAGGTAACAAAATCCTGGCTTTACACTGTTAGTTTTGCCATCACCTCCTAGGGTCGGGATTTCAAGGCAAGATGTTGGACACACAGAATTCTCATCTTTTCCTCGTCCTCCCAAAGAATTTGCCTCTCCTCATTTTTCTTTGCATGGATATGCGCTACCCATTGCTTAGTTTGCCCTACAGCAAATGTTGATCATCCTGCTGGTGTTCCCTTTTCAACCACGACACCCTTCCGAGGTGAACAGCAACTCAGTACTCCTTCAACAGAGGATCTTCACCAAACACTCCCAAGTCACGTTACGGGACTGACTGTCTGACAGGTGGGGAGGGCAGCCTTTCCTCAATCAAGCTAGCTCAGGGATTTTAAGAGACTGACACTTAGCTTCATCTAAATGAAAGCTTTCCAGGGGTTCATTCAAGGAGAAGAAACAGAACACAATGCACTCAAGCAATTAGCCATGCTTATGAACATCTAAAACCCTGGCAATTAGGCTATGGACAATGGGCTCCACTTCCATACAATAGTGACCCCCAACTAGGGAGCTCTTCCTTCAATAAGCAACACCTCTTTCCAAATTCCTCAGCCAGCAGGCATGAGCAGGTGTCATCCTCATGTCGTGTAACCCCCCCAAAATGTTCTTTGCCATTTGTTGAGGGCCCTCTTCATCTTCCATTCCCAAACCACATGGGCTGGGGCTTCCTAGACTGTAAGGATTATTAAATAAATAAATGGAAATCTAAATGTAAATAAGCCCCAAAGATCAGATTTATATCTGATTTAAACTGTAAACAAAGCAGAATTGGAGGTTGAGGATTCAGGGTAGGGTTCCTCTCCTCTTCTTTGAGCTGCCAAAGCCAAGTCACCTAACTCTTCTCCCCTCATAACTCAGACTCTTACTTTACATAAAAACAATAATTAACTGGACTTCTAAACATCTAAATATTTCTAAAGCATCTTTCTTCCCCTTTGAAGCTGGATAAACAGCTATCACACGGGCAGGAAAGGACAGATGACATACACTGTACCCCCACGGCTTGGATATTCAATTCACTTTTTATATTTTACAGTGCATAAAAATAGGAATCACAAGCAAATGACTCCTTTCCTGCTTGTACTTTGCAGAGAAAAATGGGACACGGTATCTGAAATTCCCGATGCCCAACATGGATGCACTTTGGCCAGGCCGGGCCTCAGCCGGCTGCTTGTTGGGACACTGGTAGAAACCATCTTTCACCAGAAGGAGTAGTTGAAAGCACAGCCTCTCCATTGCACCACTCCTCATGCTCCTGAGATGCGTATTTCGGGCCGTGGCAGATTGCCTCGTTTCAACTAGCAGCCCCATGACACAACCCAGAGGCTGAAGGAGATGTAAACTATTTACCCTGCCTCCTCACACGTTATTTTTGCAGGCCGGCTGCCCTGAGCCATGTTTGTTTATAACGCCAGCGCTCCCTGCTCCTGCGGGGTGCTCAGCAACAGAGATTCCGGGGAGTTTCTATCTGGGGGAAGGCACTAAGTGATTTGGGTTTCTGCCCTGGAAGATGTTTTGTTTAACTTGAAAACAGTTCGGAGAAGTAGTACAGCAAGTGGGTTCCCCCCCCCACCCCCACCCCCGAAGAGTTTGGTGTCGCAAATGACACTGCAATGTGACTAGGAGGAAAAAACACAGATACAGAGTTTGCGTGGAAATATATATAAATAAAACACATACCCAAGCTTGAGGACGAAAAAAGTAGGAATTTTCAAATTTGGTGACTAAACAGAAAAGAAAATTTGAAAATAAGCTTAAATAAGCTTTGGAAGTTTCCGCCAGTCATTCCCAAAGAAACTGCCAATATCACCTTGAATGTCTGTTATTCAGCCCAGAAACAAAGGATTTAGTTCCTTTTCTAAAGTATTTACTGCTTCTTGAAATCACTGTATTTTTGCTTTTGTTGCTTAGAGCTCGGTCAATGTTTACACAGAAATGTTACTTTGAAATAGAAGTATTTACATTTCACCGAGAACTATTTGCATAATTTTTCAAAAATTCTGCTTTTGTTTAGTGGAAGCTAGTCCTCAAATGTAACTCAAATTTACGAATACCTTGGGCTTAAAAACAAATATTTTTCTGCTGATCTATGCTGTTTTGAAGTGTTTTGGTTTGGTTTGGTTTGGTTTTAATTGTCTTGACTCTTTCAATCAGCTCTAGCAACCAAACCACTTTCCAGACTTCTAGGAAGCAAACTAAGGACAATTATGTTAATTAAGAACTTCCTATTGTAGCTGTAAATTTTAATAGGATGTTAAGGTCAAGCATTAGACTGAAAAGAAATATAAGTTAAAACTAAATAAAAGTGTGTTTTTTTTTTCAAAGGTAGAAATGCTGGGGGATCGGTCAGCACTTATAAAATTCACAGGAAGTCCCTACAGACACTTGTTGCCATAATAATGAGATACTGACTTAAGTATCTACACAGTTGTGAGAAAAAAAAAATGAAACCAGCCCCATTTAGATGTGCAAGTTAAGTGACATAATGGGCCCCATTTAAAACACATCACGGATCCTCATCAGACACCTCCATTTTGCACAAACTGCGTCTCACCAAGATACCAAGAAACAAGGACTTCGGTCACAGCTGGGGCCAGCCCTGCTGGATCAGAAGTTTCACAGAGGGGACGCAATTTCCCAGCCCAACACAGAAAAGCAGTATTTTAAGAGGGTGGAAAGTACTCTCACAGAGCAATCCTTCTGTAGCAAACCCTGAATTAAAGCACTCCATTCTTTCCAAAACACCCTCTGGTGTGAAGACTGACTAAAACACAAACTTTGCAGGGCATTTCGTAATTCGGTTAGCACAGTGCTGCTTGGGATTTATATTGAAGGACAATACCCAAAGACACACCACGGCCTATCACACTCTGAGCAGCTCTGTGTGCAACGTGACTACAAGCTCAGAAATTCTGCATTTGCTAGTAAAACAGCTATTTTCTTTAGCTTCAAATATGAGACAAATGTAGCATTACATCCCTGGGGGTGTTTAAGGAAAAGTTGTTCGTGGTGCTTAGGGACACGGTTTAGTGGGTGACATTGGTTGTAGGGGGGTGGTTGGACCAATGACCTTGGAGCTCTTTTCCAACCTTTATGATTATATAAGTAGTTAAACAGTCCTGATGCATGAAGTCTCCAGTAGTCTACATGGCAGCCATAGGAAAAGCTTTCCAGGTCTGCCAGCATGCCTCATTCCCAGATTGGACTTCTAAGGGTAACTTTAGCTTGCGTCCCGTAGCACACTACTGCTAGCAATTCCTTAGCACTCCGTCTCCCAGTTCTCAGCCTCCCTGGAAAGGTCACTATTTAAGTCAATGCAAATTACTTTTCCATTAAAATTTTCACAGTATCAAATACCTTTTTAAGATTAAAATGTATTAGAAGTTCTGCATTTGTTTCTATTTTTCAACATTTAGTATTCAAAATGTCAGTGTTATACTGCTTTCTCTGTGATATTTTCCTCTTAATGCAGAAAAATATTTAGATAGAGAACATATAAAGTCTATGGAGCAAATCTTAAATAATTGCTACTGACTGCCGTTACTGGTGCTGCAAGGAAACCTAAGGGAATTTATAGGTTTACTTTGAACAGTTTAATATATTATTTTTCATAAACCCTTACTTCTGAAAATGGAACCAAATTATGCATGTCTCTCTATTCTCCAAAGAAATCTGTATTTTGCATTACTATATCCTACTAGGATAAGAACACATGAATGTCGTTCCCCACAGAATAATATAAGAAGACTGAAGCAAATCTGAGCAGAAGAGGAGTTAAACGTTGCCAAAAAACATCCACAAAGAACACCTCTTCATTCATCAGCTCAGACATTAACCCTCATTTATATACCTTTAAATAAAAGTTATAACCTGGAAATGGGGGGTTGTAGGTATAACACTCATTGTAATAGCATTACAGATAAAACTGGCTCACACTGACAGTGGTTCCCCTTTTGAAAAATATTTCTGTCTGTACTTCAGCTTCTTGTTGCCAATGACCTGGGCTGTGAAAAACAGCAGTAAAGGAGCAGAAAAAAAATGGCTCTGACTTTCTTTTGGGGGTTAGTTTCAGATGTTTGGCAGTGGGATTTACTTCCATGCTCTGTAGATCAGAGGCAAAATTGCTATTTGATTTCTTTCTTCTCTACCTCCTCTCTGTCACCCAGAAGTTCACCTTTATTCAGTAACAGAAGGGAAAGATGGACGAGGGGGAGCAGAAATCAGCTCAGACAAAACTCTGTCTTTCGTTTCTCAAGACAGACCAGGATTATTTGTGTTTGAGGACAGAATGCTTCACTTTGTTGGGATGCTGTATGACAAAAAAAAAAAAAAAAAAAAAAAATCTGATGATTTCAAAAAGTTTAAACAAAATATCATCTGGGGTGGGAAACTTTTGCGTCTGATCAATTGAGCTGTCAATTGTTGTGCATGTCTCTGTTGTATTTTTAAAACGAGCCTCCAGTTCCCATCTCAGTTCCCTTTTGCTCTGACAGAAGTGCAGCCTTCAAGTCAAAACCTTTTTGCCTGTTCTCATGCACTGCGTAGACGCTGACAGACATCTTTGTGAACAGACACGTTAAGTGTATAGAAACGGTGAGACATATTATGGGGAGGTGCTGAAAATGAAACTCAAAGCTCTGGCATTTCCTTCAGAAGGGATAAAACAACACAGAGATCTTAGCGAGCATTATTGTGGTGAAAGAGCCCCACAGTATGGCTGTGTGAAAGACCTTAGACAAATAATCCCTGCTCAGTTAAATTTAGATGAAGGCCCCTCGCTTTGGTAAGAAGGCCATTTTCTCATTCCTGAATAGACTGGGATTTTAGTGCTTAATAAATGTGTTTATAACAGTCTTCAAATTATTTAGCAGATCATCAAGATACTGGGAGGTCTTTCCAAAGGAATTAAGATGCACGTATCAAAACCCTGATCTCCCAAGCCAGCATGTCTTTGCATGGGCAGAGATGGGAGATTATTTCTCTTCTTCATGCTAGATCAATGTGCATAATCCAGGTGTAACTAAATGATAAATTTCTGCATTGCTCAAACAAGTAGCTAGATTGAATTGTCTGTAAATTTATCCTGCTCTGTTTTCTTCCATCCACTAAACAGTAAACCATCTTGGTTATTCTTCCCAGTGAGATCAACAAAAGGAGCTAAATCCTGATTAGGACTAACTTTGTCTGAATCACTTTTATGTTCACCCTGGAAAAACAGGTCACAAAAGTTAATCCATCTTGTAAAAACATTTAAAACCAAAAAACCTATTAGACAAAGGACGAGTCATATGCCCAGTCACCTGACACAAGCCACACGCCCAACCTTAACAAGAATTAAAGCACTGACAACGTCTTCAATATCCTTTCTTTCCTCTCTTTTATTCAAGTTCCTCAACAACAAAAAGCTAGTGATGCATCCCTGCATTTGAATTTGAGTAATTCAAAATTAATTTTGTTAAAGAGTTGTAATATAAGTGTCTAAAACGGGGGCAACACCCTGTCAAAGAAAGCCTACGAGGCTTTCTGTAGAAAGTGAAGAGGGAAAATGTATCAGAAAAAGCCTTCCAGGAGAGCAGGCAGTCTATAAAAGCGAGAGGTTCTATATAACAGTAAGAGAGGCTTAAAGTTGAGCCAAGAGAGACCAGTTTTACTCCCCTTCAGGCCTGACCAAACTTGATACTTGGCTGCTCCCAAACCAGCTGGACAAGGAAACCACATGCTGACGGTTTGGGTATCACCAAAATTAAGGTTCCAGTCTTATTATGAGATCACTCTCCCAGAGGGAAGAATTTTCTTAGATCATCCAGAAGCGCTTCACTGCTAATGGCCAAGCAAGCCAAATTGCTGGCTTGCTTCTTTTCTTCTATAAATATGCCTCAGCACACCTGAATTGTATAGCAGAAATAAAGTAAAATCCAAAATAGTGCTGCTAAACTTACTGCTTATAACAACAACAACAAAAAAAACACTGCAGCAACTTTTTTTTTTCTTTTTTTTTTTTCTTTTTTTTTTCAGATTACGGAAGACCTGTTTTGGGCCATTTTCCAGGATGAAGCAACAGCTGTCTTTGCCAATCTCCTTGCAGGCAAAGAAAATTTTCAAGATGAATTGTTCTGACAGAAAGCAGGAGATTTTTTTTTTCCTTTTTTTTTTTTTTTTGCTTTGTTTTGCCAGTGTTGGTTCTCCTAGAGTCAACTTTCCAATTCCAAAGACACTTCCAAATATGAATTAATTACAGGTTTGATGAAACACATACCTGTTATTCGTAGAAGTCAGGAGTGGTACACTTGCGGAAGGAAGGAAGGAAGGAAGGGAAAGGAGAGAGAGAGACCTTTGCATCCTGAAAGTCTATAAAATTAATTTCCCACTTCTCAAATTAGTCTCATGTGGGGCAATCTCTAACTTCCTTCTGTGGTTTGAAGCACAGTGTAAGGAAGTGCAGCTGTAAACTGGGCTTTGGCAGAGGTTGATGGCCCCAAACCAGCAACCTTTGCAGGAGGGGAGCTTCCAATTAATTGATGAAGCAAAGAAGCAGAGATAGGTGGGTGCCCTTGCTAAAACTCACGCTGCTCAAGATGTTGTCCTTTTTAATTAGGATATTTAACAGACAAATATATGGCCAAGAACCAGAATTGCCTGTTCTGGTTTAAGAATAAGCTCTCCACCCAAACATAGTATTAACGTGTCACTCTGTATAATAAATACATGACTTACTATACAAAGAAGTATAGTTGAATGGCTTTGGCCTTGTCTAGAACTAATTTATTTTAAGTCTATATATAACAAGTTCCTCTGACAATGAATTGTGTAACGTCTACGAGACAAAAAACGGCACACTTTGTTAGCTACAGAAAGACAGGTGGACCGACAGAAACTTCCACTTAGTGCTTTGTTGGCTGCCTGCCACGGTTTGAATGGGGGCAATTATGAAAAAATTGAACACATGACTTTAATAAGCTTCAATATGGATTGCTGTCTGGTAAAAACAGAGCTTTACAATAAGTTACTCTGGGTCTACTCTTTGCTACTGGGAACAAATGTGTTGTTTCAGACGTCAATCACTTATTCTTTGGATTATTTGAAAAGGTTAGCGAGAATAGTGACATGTGAAATTGGGGGTGACAGGAAGCAGGTACAGGGGAAGGCAGCCCGGGGGGGGGGGGGGGGGGGCGAGGACCTCTCCAAGCAGAGCGGGACACGACGCGGCTGCAGCGCCTGGCAGGCACAGCTCTGCTATGGAGGGCAGCTGCCGGTACCGCAAGAAAAATCATGAACACATGAGCAGACCACGAGCAGCAGCGGGCCCAGTGCCCCACACAAACCCTTGCCATCACCCAGCAGGGGTATGGTTTCTTCCCCATCTCCCAACCCCACGCTCCCCAGGTCCAGGTCCCTCCCCTGCCTTCTGCTGGCAGCACTGAGCCCGTCCATCCTGCCTATATTGCTAATCAGGTCTCAGGTCAGCTCTGCACCGCTCCACACGTTTTTTAAGTCATTCAAATTCAACACCCGGCATAACCATTTATTAACAAAGACAGACCCAAATTCTTCACTCTAAGGGGGGTGAGGCACTGGCACAGGGTGCCCAGAGAAGCTGTGGATGGCCCTTAAAGGACCCCTCCAACCCATATCATTCTGTGATTCTATGTTAAATGGATATATCTAGTAGTAAATCTAGACTGAAGGATCTATTTCCAGTCCCTTATCACCTGGAACAAAACAAACTATTTTATCTCCTTTCCAAAAACAAAACCAACCAACCAACAAGAAACCAGAAAATGCTGTTTCACTTGATGAGAAATTCCAAAGAATTACATCACCTTGGCAGTAGAAAATAAGAGGAACATGACTCATTTTCAGTGACTTTCTCCTTGAGTGGGACCACACCACCAGAAACACTCAGGACACTCACCTGTGGTAGCATCAAGAACCATTCCTCCTGCTGCAAGCTTGTGATTTCTCAACACCCATTGCTTCTGCCTACCCTTTTCCTGCCTGTTGCGGCCATCCTCCTTCCCATGTGTTTGAGACAAGCTGTGCATGTGCACCACACACTTTCATATCTCCCAGTTACAAGTTCATAAACCATGTGATTTATAATAATCATACAAATAAAAAGGAACTATTGTTATCATTTGGCTACAGTCAAGCAATGCTGCAAATTATTATTTATTTTTCATTTTCTTCAGCCTGACCCCAAGCTCCCTTATATATAAAAACAGCAGCAATTACTGACAACAGTAACAATGCACATTGATGACGGCTCCATCCGAGACACTTCTGACATACCAGAAGCTCAGCAAGGACGAATCCAAAGAATAAGCAGTAATAATCCGCCACACAAATACAACGCAGAGAACAACTGACTCAATCAATAACCTGCAGCAATAGACAGTTGGGTCGCAGACCAAATCAAGCCATCAGTATAACATTGTATGAGAAAGCAGTTACTGTCTCAGGAGGTATCCATAGGCTGCTCTGTGTAAAACAGGACAAACAAGCCTCCTGCTCGAGGCTGGGAAAGCCTCTTCAGGATCAGCACCTTCCTTTGGGCAGCATCGCACAAGGAGGACAGCAACTTGCGAAAAAAAGTCCAGAGAGGAGCAACAAGCCCCGTCACAAATGGGAAAACAATGAACTGTGAGGAGAGATTGAAATGACAGGGCTTGTTTAGTCTAGAGGCAAGGGCCAAGCTCTGAAGTAAGGAAAAGGTCTTTATGAAGCAAGATGAAACACGCTTTTACTCCACATGCAATAGCACAGGATGAGAAATAACAGCTGAAGTTACACAACGGAGATCTCAGACAGTCTCAAAGTGAGGTTTTAATTGTAAGCGTAACTAAGAATGGGAACAGATTGTTTACAGAGGTACCACAATAAATGCCTACTCCCATTTTTAAATACGTTTAGACAAATATGTCTGAAATAGTTTAGCTACAGTTATACCTGCCTTCAGGTAAAGGGCCATAGCAGACAACTCAAACTCCCTTCCAGACTCACTTTCTGTCAGTCTGTATAAGTTTACCCAAAAATGCAAAGTCAAGACTCATCCATGCCTTCTAATTTTCAGACATCAACACTTTTTATATACTTTCACCTTTTTATTTCAGAACATTTTAAATTCTAATCTGACCTACTGAACAAAAGAGAAAATAATCTAAAAATAAAATATTTCAAAATAATATTTACAAAATTGGTATCAGGATGACTCTATTAGTTAGCTCTCCACCAAACCAAAAGGCCCTTTCCTTCCTCCACAGAGTTCTAATCAAGAAAACTTGTGTTGCCATTCCTGTGTTGACATCAGAATCTAAGTAAGAGTTTGGATCAAATACAGGATCAGTCTTGTTGACAGGCTGAAATCATGATTGTTGTCACCAGAGAGAAGGGGAAAAAAAAAAAAAGACAATATCTGTTGTAGAAACGCTAAGGAACTCAGGGGATACAGTGTTTTGAAGAGACACAGAAGCTTTGGAAATAACGAGACTACAGTGTTTTCTCTTCCTTAACTCTGGAGAGTCAGAATTTGCAGCAAGCTCTGAGCTAAATTAAAACATTTTGTTTTTATTACACACTGAACCTGATTTTGCAGCACATTTCTTTGGTCACGATAGCTTAATATCAGAGGAACAATGCAACATTAAAAACCACACTGTGGCTCTACCCATGTTTTCTAATCTCTGCTGAGATTATTTTTAATAAGGGCAAGAAAGCATCTTTTTCAAGTAAAATAATCCATAACACATTTGTCTCCAGACCTTTAATTATTTAATGCAATTTAACTATGGAGATGCTCAGTTCCATCTACATAATCATTGTTATTTTGTTTTTGTTTTTCCAAAAGACGGATCAATAGCTTGAAAGAAAGAGTGACTTAATTTAAAAATATATACATCTTGAGCTCTCAAGGGACTTGAAGTTATAATAAAAAATATAATTTTGGGGTTTTGCCCACATTCAACATACATAATTTTTGCAAGTGGTAGCTTCTGCCGGTTGGGACTTGGCTGTCTGAGCAATAACATTTTCCTTTCTAAAGCTCTTTCTTTACGCACTGCTGGAGAGCTTTGCCTTTACCATAGAATTGCCACGTATGCACACACAAATGAGTTGTTAATTTATAGGGGAAGGTGGACAGCAATATTTTCAGCCTAGAGTCAATGTAGACAATAAATAGTCAACGAAACAATGGCCGTGCACAAGAAAGAAGATGGAGAGCATGTTAAAAAGAGTCAGCTCTGCTGGACTGAAACTGCCAAGTGACACCATTGCTTTACTAACAATAACGCTATATATGCATAGTGTAGATCTGTAACAGGCAAAAGAATGTTTTCAAGAGGGAAGAAAAATGCTGTTTGAAAGAGTTCCTTCATGTCTGTTCTCAGGGGTTTAAGGAAAAAGACAACAAGCACTTGCAGAAATCTCTTGAATTTCTTTACAGCATGTGCCCAGGCTGTTTCCAAAGAGGCAGCCCCAGATACACCACTGGAATGTGCTGCGCTGCAAGGACGTTGCACTCATCATCCTGCTTTGGGAAGCACACACAGGTGTTTTGAAGGAATGCTCCTTGAAACCTGCCTTTTTGTTATTATTGTTTTGCAGACTTTCTGAAAAGAGAGCCCTGACAACAGGGCTGAGCTTTGTTTGGAGAACGCAATCCTCGTTCTCCTAGCTGCTGACAGGAGAAGTGTCCCGCCTAAGCGAGAAATTCCTTTCTCAGAGTCAAGGGATGAAAGTTGGTAGAGAAGAGCAAATATCTTCCCTGTGCTGCAAAGTTAAAACACCTGACAGCTGACTGTTAACAACATCAGAAATATACTTTTTTTCCATTCTACAACATACAACAAAGAAAAAAAAAATCTCTTCCAGGTGGTATTAGGTACTATAGGGATACAAAAACCATCCACATAATAACCTGATCCTGATAATAACCTGATATGCAGAGGTCCTCCCTCCTATAGAAATGAATTGTGTAGAGGCCATAACCCATGCAGTGAATCATAACTCAAAATCATATGCCATTCTGGTGCTATGCTGAGCGTTATTTTAAACATTTCCCCAAAAACCAAAAACTCACTGTTCGTTTGAACAGACCTCAGATGCATGCACTGCCGTGACCTTCGATTTCTGTTAGTCCTACACTACTGACAGTGTGAGTGCAAGGAAAAGACTGCTGCAGAAGTGTATCGAATAGTTTGATTTTTTTCCTTAACAGATGCACACAAACCTAGAGACTGACAAATATCTTTAACTATTATAGACTTGTAGTAAAAATAATTTAAAACAGTATAGGCCAAAAAAAAAAAAAAAGCTAAGAAAAAACACTGCAGGTGAAACTGATTTGCCTGACAAGGCACAAAACTGAGCTGAGAAAGCAGAGCACTGGAAACTATATAAACTTGCTCGAAGGAGGAGAATGGGCTGTGGACAGCAAAGTGGGAAAAGGAGAAGCTGGATGAGAAGGGGAAAAATCTGGCATGCTTCTCTATAGGTTGGTGTGGCAATGGGACTTGCTCAATCACATCGCTCTGCTGTAGAAAATCTGCAAAGCCCTGGCAAAACGTCCTGTCCCTTCCCAGAGAGAGAGACAGAGATTTGTGACCTATTATTTGTGCCACTTACTCTGGTCACTCAAGGGAGAAGTTGCGTGCAGTGGATATGCTTGGGCGTCATGCTGCATCACGCTTTGGCACGATGGGTCTGTGCACTACATGATGGCACTGCTGTTTTCAATTTGCTTTTTTTTTGAGAGTCTAAGCTACAAATAAAACCGTGTTTTACTAAAGGAACATTTTAAGAAATCACCAGCTGAACCACCCAACCACACAGAAGATGCTATAATAAGTCTTGCAAGTTTATTTCTTAAGGGATAATTATTCTTGCCTGCAGAATCCTTTTTTTATTATTTTTTGCCAGAAATTTAGAAGGTAATGAACACAAGTAGAAAAAAAAGGAATAAAAATAATAATAATAAAACAATTATTTCAGAGCAATGCAGCTAAATGCCTTGCAGTATCCAATTTCTCCTAGCACTACTTGGGTATGAAACAAGCAGAACTATTTAGGCCACCCTTTGCTCACATGATGCCCATTTCTTTGCTCCCGTTTTCTGCATGCTGAACCTAAAAACCCTGGGTCAAATCAGCAAGTACTCACAAGTACCACCAACACCAGGAAGGCTTTATTTTAGCTTCAGTAAGTGCCATTGATCGATCCCAAGGCACCTCCAACCAAGCACGAGGTAGAACGATGGTGTGATCCCATGAGTGGCTTCAGCCAATGTAGGAGCGTGCTTCCATTGAAGGAGAAAGCCTGCTCAAAAATTGATTTTCCTTCTGTTTCGGTGAAGCAATTTTGCAATCACATCACCGATCTGCTTCACCATGTGGTTGCCTAAGCACTAGAGAGGGAACAGCACCGGCGAGGGATACACTGCTGCTAGCATGCCAAGTGAGGCTGGTTTATCCCCACTGGAAAACCACAGCCTTGGTGTTTGCTTCTAACCTGAGCTGTCCCCTTGCCTCAACGCTCCATCTGCAACGTGGGGTACAGATACCCCTTTGTCTACCGGGCAGGATTTGTGAAACAGAAGTTAATGAACATTCGGATACCATAATGATGGGTGTCTCACGAAAAAAAAAAAAAACGTGAGGAAATTAATAATTACAGCCTCAGCGGGGTTTGAATAGCATGCAGTAAATAAGGCGATGGTCACACATTGAACAATGCAAGGAAAACAAAATACTGAATAGGGGCTCATTAAGCGAGTGCTGCCCATCTTTGGGGCCAAACAAAGCAGGGGTCCACTGGAAAAGCTAATCTGTTATCACGTAATTAAAGACTGCATAGTAATGCATACGCACGGAGGTCAAACAAAGGTTGAGGTTGCATGCAACATAAACACAGACATTTCGAATACAACTCATGGTATTTTATACAACTAATACAACTAATGGTATTTTCATGCCTTTTTTTTTTTCTTGTGTAACAGTACATAATTTGACTATAAAGCTTACTGGGTAGAACTTGCTGACTTGCCATCATTTTAGCTCCAGAAGCTGTCTTTCCAAATGGCATGTTACTCACCTCACAACTTACTAGTTTGGGTGCATGAAGGGTTTGGTCAAATTTGTTGGTCCAGATCAGGCAGGAGACCAGCCTAAGACCAGTCTGGATTACTGACATAAGGATACGCACCTTTTCTCCACTACACCCCTCCTACGGTCCTCGTGATAAGGCCAGAACATGGTTGCCTTCACAAGTGGCTATGAGACCAGAAAATGAAAAAAAAAACCTTTTCCATTCTGTGATGGAAATTTTTTCAATGGGATTTTAGGTTATGCTGCACTGAAATAAAATGATGGCCATGTAACACAAAACAAGTTCATAGTCTAAATGGGCTGCCATAGGGCTACGTGGATTTGGAAAGCCATTTAGTCCACCATGAGGAATAGAAACAGTCTGTTGCTGTTTGTATATCTCTATCTACACTTATTTCTATGGCCTTTGTCACCGGTGGAGACAGCTGCTCCCAATTACTGTCTCTCGTAAACAGCTCTGTGGAGTCAGATTGTGTTGTTATTTTCCGTTTTGCAGGAGAGAAGATGAAACAAGAGAGCAGACCGGATTCACAAAGGTATCTTTTTGCCTCTCACTGAAATCATCTGAATTTGATTCAACCCAAGAATGCCTATGGATCTAGATCTGCAAAATGAATGTCCATCTAAGTGGCATTACATTACAGAGCTGCAGAAAGAACCTAAGATTTTGAAATCCCAAACTGATTTTACATCTCTAAAAGGTCATTAGTAGACTGAACAATAAATTGCATATTCATAAAATCTGGCTGCATCATTTCCTTTGATAAGGTCCTCTCTTCTATTACTATCAAGATGGAACATTAAAAAGGCAAGAGAGATTTGGAGAGGAAAAATAAAGAGATTTTTTGATTCCCAATGGTTGCTGTGATGGGTTTGATGCCTCTTTCACATGCCATTTGTAACTCTACCCCCCAAAAAACATTGTCCACACACTAGAAACAAAGCACATTGACAAATATGGAAAATAACAGAAGCATCAATGCTGCCATGCAATAACAATAATAATAAAGTCATTTTAGTCAACAGTTTCAGAGGTACAAACTGTTATAAATCTTTTAGATCTATACAAATATAATAAGATTTACACAACATCTTCAGTGAGCTCTTCAAGTCCATTTTGATGTCAAGTGTAAGAGTTACACCTAACTACAGGATCGCAGAGCTCCTCTAGCTCTTCAAGTCAGGTGCAGAACATGTTTGCCCACTAGCAGAAACGTGCAGTTTGGAGGGAAGGGAGAGCAGGACACCAGTCATGGGAATTTTCTCACCAGTTCCTGTTTTCTCCAGTTGCCAACAAGCTTCCAATGGCAAGCATACAGCCCTTCTCCAACGCAGTGCCCATCTAACAACTGTCCACTAAAAAGCATGAAGTAGTTTTCCAGAAACAACAATGCTGCGTTTATCCTAGGATGTAAAAACTTAAAGGTGCAAGTATTTGTATTTAGTGGATGCTGGCGTCCGAGGTTGTAAAGCTAAGGATTACATCCCCTCCTAGCTCTCCAAACACATAGGAGAAACCACAAACAAGTTTCTTACAGAACTTGCGGAAAAAAACAGGAGCTTCTTCACCCTTTAAAAACAGTGTGTTTTAGAAATAGATTTTCCCTTCTTTTTACGTCAGCGAGGCCGTTATTTCTTTTACCTAAACTAAACATAAAGTCATGTATTTGTTACAAAAGCAACATATCGTTAAGCCGATGTGGACACATTTTGGGTGGTGGAGTGACAGGTTAGTGCACAAGCATGCTTAAGGGTAATGTGCTTGGCAGACACTTCCTGGGACTGGAAGAAATGTGGTCACAAAGGTTAGGTTTTTATATAAACGACTGTCCAGGCACTTTATGCGCTTCCATAACTTAGTGCCATTTCATTTATGAGGTTTAGTTTGTTCTTCTCTGGTGGTATTATTTTGTTACTAAACAAAATGCACATGACCCAAGTGCATGTCTACAGAGCTCCGAAGAGACTAGTTGCTTTTCCACCCAAAGTTCTGACTGATTTATGGAAAGGTTACAACATTATATTAAAAGAAATAAAATAATAATAAAAAAGTCCTGAAGCGCAACAACAGTAGATATTCCATCTTGAATCCTCCCCAGTTCTTATAAAGCACTGCAACTCCCTTTGGCCCAGAGAAAAGTCAGTTTGTGTCAGTTTAAGGCAAGCCTTAAAAAACGGCAAACTTTAAAATTTGCTGCAATCTTTAAAAAAATCGCTGCAGATGAGGACCACGATATTTCCAGTGGAAGTACTCCACTCACAGAATTTACTCCCCTTATTTCTTTTGATTGTTCTTTACCTTTCTTCCTTCCAGTGACAAAAACACCCTTCTCATACACCTTTTGTCTGTAACATTTCCACCTCCACAGACAGCTGTATATATATATATATATGTATGAATGTATATGTATATATATATATATATATATGTGTGTATTTGTTGGCTTGCCATTTCTTCCTTTAATTCACACACATTTTAATCAGTTTTGAGACCAGGATCCAAATTTCACACTATACTCATTATTTTACTTTAAATAGGATAAAAGAAGATTTTAAAAGACACCTGTGTTTAAACTGATGAACACAACACCTGATTCTTAACAATGCATATAAACACCTGAAGGAAAGGTGCAAAGAGGACAGAGCCAGGCTCTTTTCAGTGGTGCCCAGTGCCAGGACAATAGGCAGTGGGCTCAGACTGGAGCACAAGAGGTTCCCCATGAACACCAGGCAGATGGTGGGGGCTGTGTAGATGACCAAGCACTGGCACAGGTTGCCAGAGAGGTTGTGGAGTCTCCTTGGAGATTTTCAAAAGCCACCTGGACGTGGTCCTGGGCAGCCTGCTCTGGGTGGCCCCGCTTGAGCTGGGGTTTGGACCAGATGGACCCCAGAGGTCCCTTTCCAGCCTCATTTCTTCTCTGGCTCCATGACATTCACATCAGGAAATCTTAAGTGTCTATCCCTATCTGCAGTAAGAAACCTCTCTAAATTTCCTTTATTGCAGCTATAGCCATAGTTTTTCCTGACACACCCCCACACCCGTTTCACTGTCATTAACAACAGATTTGGACAAAACCACAACACAGGTATAAAAATAATTTTAAAAATAGTAATATGGAAGACTTTTTTTTTTTTACCTTCCTTCTTTTTTTACTGATACCTCCTGGCACATAAACTGGAAGATAAATAGAAAGCAACAAAATTCATAAACCTAAGTACACCTTCAGGCAGCTACTGACAACCAAATCGTTAAGAGAACGTGAAGAAAAGTACGTTTAACAAATAGCGGCATTTATGAGACCTTCCAGGTCTTTGAAAACTGATCAGAAAGAATGCTCCTGAAGCCTAAATTTATTCACGAAACTGAAGGCAGTAGTGACAGATTCAGATGAAGGCAATTTTATTTCTTCATCTGTAGCTGTATTTTCAGCTGGTGGCTTCCCACAGGCAGCTCTCATTCATTCAACCAAATCTATTTGGTGATCCATATTCAAATAAAATATATTTAGCTTCTTAAACAGAAATATTGAGTTCTCATGTCACAACAGAAAGGTTAGTATAACGTGATATTGATTTACTCAAGAGGCATTCAGATTTAAGACTAGAAAAATGGAGTTGAGTTCAGCTTCCAACTGCTAACCTGCTCTGAAAGAATAAATCGGAGCACGTCCCAGGAGCCCCTTGGGTTGCCCCACGAAGGTGGGACACAACAAATCTATCTACAAGAGGGGAGTACCTCAGGAACACCCCTTTTCATCAACCCAATGTCAAATATTTCTATTCTGCACAATGATTCTGCATAATCTGTGCTGACACATTTTAGTTGGTGAATAAGAGCTTCAAATACCACACAGTGAGTAGCATCTATTTGGGCAGGAGGAAACAAGACAAACGACAATAAAGCCAACAGTGAGGAAAAAGACCACCCCACGTTCACGTCTCCCTTTTATTTCTGATAAAAGTGACTCACCAAAAGGAAGTAACGTTGGCTTACATACACCATCGCAGTATGTACTGGTCTGGGAAGTACAGGAATTGCTTTTATCCTCATACTTCACACCACGTTATTTAAACATATACATATATAAATTGATTGCAACCTATGTCAACATAGAATTGGCTTACTAATCATTACATTTCAGAATGTGATCTCTGTGCTTCTTTTTCAAAGGAAAATCTAGCTGGTGGCTATACAAGTTCAGTCTGTAACAACGTTAGCACAGCTCACACAAATCATGGCAGCTCCTGCACAGAGTGAACCGGCACACCAGCCAATTGTGTATTTTGAATGTCTTCATTTCTGATTCTGATTTGCCAGGATTCCCTCCAGTTTAATCTTTACTCACCTCATTTTCTCATATGGACATTTAGAAAGTAATAATAAAAGGGAGGAATCAATACTACTCCTGCTTTATTTTTTTTAAGTAACACATGTAAAAATTCTCTTACTGCTTGGGCTGACCAGACACAGAGACATAGGACAGAGCCACCCATTAAAAGCCTTAGATGGTAGCTTACCCAGGTAAAGAAAGAAACTAAGCCCATTTGTTTCCAAAGCTCTGTGCCCCATGCTGAGTTTCCCAATGCTACTGCATAGTCACCAAGACACTCTGTGGCTGGCAAGAACAAGAAATTTGCTAGAAACCTTCTGCAAATGAAACCCAGCTGCTTAAGCACAATCCCAGATGTCTCTTACACTGCGTGGCTTTGATAGATTAAATTGAGCATAAGAAAGAGATGAAATATTTATGAAAATTAAATTTGCAGGATGCATGTCAGTAAGCCTGAAAAACACTTCTTCGAATGAAGACAGGAAACCACATTTTTTACCCAACCAGGTTAGGGTAGGTTACAGCAGCGGTATTCACATGAGCTTCTGAGATGCTTATGTTTCCTGCAGACTGCTCAGCTTTTATTCAAACTACTCATTCCAGAAACAGCAACCACAAATACTGACTCTGACACTGGTGTATCAAGCGTTTATAAACAACACACACAAATGAAAGAAATACTATGTTTTACTCGTTCTCCACCAAAAGGTTTAGTATTTTGGGGGCTGGGAAAGAGCTCAGATCACATACAGTATTCTGTGTAACCACACTGTGCCCTGGACACGGAATATTGCTGGAATGAAAAAATCCTTGTTAAACATTTAAGGGAATATTTTCAGATATTTAAGCAAATTAATATAGTCTGAAAGAGACACTTGCACACTGTCTGTTCATCAAAACTTTACATTTTCCTTGTATTGGCTTCCTAAAAAGAATTGTGAAAGAAAAACTCAATCTGGTGAGTCACAGCAACAGAAAAATGAATTAAGATAATGTTTAGAAGCTACAGGAGCACAAAATACCCCCCATTTTTTCAGTAATACACATCTTGCATGAAACCCCCCAAACCAGCTAACATCTCTCTGCATGGTCCAGGCCTTGCCTGTCCCAGCAGATCTGTTACCACAAGAGCACGTGCTACCAGTGTGTAGGATGAGGTTTTCATTTCCTAGCCATTCCTAAATTTCATCACTTCGGAGGCAAATGTCTTAGAGAGGGTGGTGCTCTCTTTCACATGCACTTCTCTCTCCTTTTGGGGTCGAGAAGCCCGGAAGAGGTTTTTAGGGAGTTAATCCTTCTGATAGTTTAGCACTCAATTATTTCAAAATCCTGCTCAGTACAAATACCCATTCACATCAGGAATTGTGACTTAGTGCAAACAGATGTGGTCTTCTTAGCAAAGCAAAACCAATACACAACAGTAACATTTTTTCTGTGGATTAATAGTAACAGGGCTGCGGTTCTCTGTGTTGCTCGCTGAGTATGAGACCCCTGGCTTCAGCAAACCAGAGACAAATCCAACTCCTCCAGCTCTCCTTGTGCTACTTGAATACCTCCTGCCAACATTACAAGGACACAGGATGAGCCACGACACTGGAAACATTCCAAAGGAGATCTGGAATTTACCTGAAGAAGCACAGCAAGCAATGCTTCCCAAACTCTCTTTCGAAAGAGTAGCACAAATACTCTATGTTTCTTTTCATGGGATGTTTGTACACTAGGAAATGAGGATCTTTTATATGCCACGCTAATTTAATGTCAAATTTCAGCATAAGAACAATGAGTTCTACTTACATGAACACAGTATCTGAAGCAACAGTCTAAAAATCTGCTGATAGAAAACATTAGGCAGTATCTTCTTCTATTTGCAGCATAAAATGCTGAAAAATAGGAGAGTTGCAAAGAGTAGACTGATAGGACTGACTTTCTTTAATCCCTGGTCTTGATCAGCAAAATGATATGCTAGTGCTACTATTTTTTTCAAAGAGTTAAGCCTCCACGTCTGCCAAGTACTCGAGGAAGAGAGCAGTCCTGACAGCCCCCAAAGGACCATCTCCACTGGAAATCCACAGTGGATGTGTGTTTGGTGGTGTTTGGAGGGACCTGCTGAGCAAACACTTCATGGTTACGTTGGTTAACAAATGACACATCTTGTTTTGGTCTGCTTAAACATTCTGCATCCTAGCTACGAATCTGGGACAAATGGCATCCAAAAATTGTAAGAGGGAAGCATTTGCCAAACTGCAAAACAAGCTTGGCCTTCAATCCCAGTATCTTTGTCAAGGCCAGATAGCTGAGGACCAGACACTCCGGGATTGATAAACTCCCGTTCAGAACAAGTGGGTGCAAAGTATGCTTTGTGTGTCCTGGGTTGAACCGCAGCAACTAGGAAAGTGAGGAAGGAGGGAAAAAAGGAAGGAAGACCCAAATACTGCTATCTTCCCTGCAGGTGTGATGCTGAAGAGATCAGATTTCAAGTGCCTGCGATGCTCACCACAGGTCACTTTTATTGCTGATTAATGGCGAGAGATTAATAGCTGGGGATACCACAAAATAGCTGCAGTAAAAAAACTCCTGAGCACACTGTCATGGCTATGCATTTAACAGCTGTGTTCATACTCGCAGCGCATTTTGCCATATGGCAACCAGGATCAGCTTACACTTAACAAAAAAAAAAATGACTTTAGATGCGTGCTAAGCAACGGTACTGCACCCCTACCCCTACAGCCAAGCAGCCTTCGAGCTGCATCCTTCAGCTTCGTGCCAGCCAAGCGACGTCAGCTCCTATCTTCCAAAATTCAGCTGCAAGGTTCAGAGCGTCAGAGCCCATGGATGAGCACCAAATATTGGAGCTGGGAGGCAGCAGCCTGGCTCTTTGCCAGGTGACAACTAGACCAGCAGGTGAACACGATTTTGTTTTTTTGGATTAAACTGAAGTGCAGTGCTGCCTGCTAAATCCCTTGAGCAGCGAACTGTGTGACAAGTAATTACGCCGAGGAATTTTGTTACATCGGGTTTATATATTCACCAGATTGCAGCTATAATTAACAGTTGTGACTACTCAAAGTCCCTGTGGCTCTGGATCTGCTGATTGTAAAGGCTGATGTGTCATGAGGCTGAGGCATACCAACAGAGAGCACTGCAGGCATAAGCATCATCCTGCTGATATAAGAAACAGCAGGCTCCCGCACAGTTTTCTCCAACTTTCTCTCTCCTGTTATCCATAGACACTACCCTCTTGCATTCAGAAAGATTTCTCTATGGTTTCCAGCTAGCAGTTTAGGACCGGCCTGTAGCATGGTCTGT
This sequence comes from Heteronetta atricapilla, assembly GCA_011075105.1. Taxonomy (NCBI): domain Eukaryota; kingdom Metazoa; phylum Chordata; class Aves; order Anseriformes; family Anatidae; genus Heteronetta; species Heteronetta atricapilla. The sequence continues at coordinate 27,401,677 of CM021734.1, read as the reverse complement.
ACCTGCTGGGAAGATGCTTGTCTGCACCAAGGACAGTATGGGACAGCAGAGAGATCTGTCAGATCAGGATCCTGAGTGCATCCTAAAAGGGAAAAATGAGGAGACCAAGATTCCACCCATGTAAAACTCCATTTTTACAGTATCTTAAGGCTTGCACATTATTCCACATACAGAATTGATTCAGCTATGCAATGCCACAAGGAAGTGATTTGCCCAAAACTCAGCTTCCCCTGCTTCATTTATCTTTTTTTTTTTTTTTTTTGATCAGATTTTTTTATTATTATTAATCAGACCATAATCTTTGGTCAGATTATGGGCAGAAGAGACTTTTCCAAAAAATAGTAATATTTTTTTAAAAAACTGTTTTGGCAAGGGGAGCTCTCGTCACCTGTTTCCTCAATAGCACAGCCTTCCCATTCTCATCATTAAGCTTAGGACGCACTTTTTCTCAGTCCTGAAGACAAGATCTGCAGTTCCATCTGCCCTTCCTCCATTGGTAGGTTGACCCTTTGGCCTCAAGTTTAGAAAAGAAAGATTAAACCCAGCCAAAAACACCCAACAAACATATAAAGATAAAAAAGATTAGTAATTGCTGACATAGGTAAAACAAATTAAGTGAGAGGTACTTAAATTCCCTTTAGGAAAAGGCATAGGTCTTGTGGACAGAAGAGATACAACAGACTACTACTACTACTACTACTACTACTACTACCTTGCCTTGTACCAAGGTTTCTGCCATAGTCCAGGCTCTCACAGCACGAAGAACCCCACTGAGATGTACCAGCCATCGGGTGCACTGGTGTGGGGTGGGAAGGGAGCTCTCTCCATCCAACGATGGGGCAGTGACTTGTCACCAAAATGGAAGGACGCAGCATCAAGCGGATTTCGGCAGGGGACTGCCCTGGGTGGTCTTACATCACGTTTCCACTAATGATTTAGGCATTGGAAGCAGGTTTGCTTACAAAAACTTCAGTTACTACCGGGCTGAAAAGAATTGGTGGGCAGCTCTCAAGAAATTGGGACAAGTGAGCAGGAAAACCCAGTGTGCTATGCAGCCAGGATAACGTAACACGCAGCCAGGAGAACATAACACGTGCACATGTGATGGCACAAATGAAACAATTTGCCAAACGACTCTCCACTGAAAAAGGATCTGCAAATTACCAGGGCTTACAAGCTGGACACAGGGAAATGATGTCAGGCCACCGTGAAAAAGGCAAACACTGCGCTGGGGCACACAAGCAGAGACACAGCCCAACAAGCATCTCTCCCGTGCTCACCAGCCCCGAGGCAGTACAAGATCCCACGCTCAGCCCTGGGTTCAGCATGTGTAGGTTTCCCTACAGCCAGAGCAGACCCACCGTTACACTGATACCAACATCAGCTGCAGGTCTACCCTCAGTGCGGAACCGCCAGCATCTCCATGGGTTATTTCCAGACAAAAGGTAGGCTCCGCAGCCTAATCATCTCCCTACCGTGACCACCTTGTGCGGAAACAGGAACTTGGAAGGGAAGGAGTGGAGGCATCTACCAAGCAAATTGAAGTTGGAATTAATGCTGCTTTAGAAAACCTTGCACTTGGCCCGAGGCATGGACTGAATTACTTAAAGGACCTCTTAATTTGATTTTAAGCATGCTTTTCATAACAATTGGCCTGGAAACTGCCTAGAGCAATGGGACTCTGACCCATAACCCAAATGGCAGGAGGAAGCCAAGTGTTACAGCCATGTAAATGAAAAATAAATACATACATTAGCAGTATCATTTAGCAGCACAAAGTCCTGCAAGTTTTTTTTTTCCAGGGATTTATCTCCTAAAATTATCCAAAAGCACTCCGCTTCAGTTGCTATCGCTTTGCCTCTCTTTCATTGCTGAGAGGACTTGTGGCCAGCCTCTATCCCCTGCCCAGCCCCTAGGAGGAGGGCATAGAGCTGGGTGAGAGCACTGGAGGAGGAAACCTCACCGTCTCCCCAGCATCAGCCCCTCTCTGCAGAGCCGTGCTGGCAAACAAGAAGCACGCAGTCCTCGGAAAGGCAAAAAGCCCTGTGCTGAACAGGCCACTCGTTACATTTTCAAAAGTTTGTACAAGCGCTCAAAAATCAAGTCAAGATTTGACTCCTGACCGATGGGAAGTTGGGAGCACATTTCCAGTGCAAACTGAGCTCCTGAGCAATTGGATTTCAAACCCTGCTCCTGGGAATCTCCTAATGACACTTGCAGCTACCGTGTTGGTAAGACATAACATAGAGGGTCTTGTCTTTTGGAGTAACCACTGAATGCTAATCTTTGCACTGAGAATTCTGCAGAGATGCAAAACTCTTAGTTTCTTTCAGGCAGAAGTTGTCTGTGCACATCCTCCAGCAACACACTGCATTTCTTTTACAGATCTTCACGATGCCCTCACAGAGATGCTCGTATGGCAGAATACATCTGACTGCCTTCAGGGTCAGTCATCACACTGAGATTCCTGGTGTCTTTAAGAGCACATATTTCATATACATTCATATACATAT
>CM021734.1:27327030-27394164 GCA_011075105.1 Heteronetta atricapilla | reverse complement strand
CCCAGTTTAGACAACAATCCAGCATTTAAACTACAGTAAGTAATAGCCACAAATGGGAGGCTCTCCCTTCATATGAAGCCTGCTTACTGATGCTTTCTCCACAAAAGCTGGCAGAAACAAGTTCTTTAAGATACTATTTGCTAATATTTTCACTTGCTTTGTGCTGAAACATTGCATCCCTATTCACGGAGCACAAACTCAAAAAGAACAAAAAGATGCTTTCACTCTACTTTGAAAAATTGGGGCATTCAAACCCAGGGGTAGGTAGACAACAAAAGCCCTGACGTGCTTAGAAATCTCTGAAAAGACTCTTAAAAGATGCTGGAGCAGCGAGTTGAACATCTTTTGCCCAAGTTTCTTCCCTCCCATTCCACTTGCGGGTTGCTCCACGATGCCAGGCAGCAGCAGCCCCGGTGCGCGGGGACACCATCGCCCTGCAAACAGCCCCCATCCCCCTGTGGTACGGCTCAAGGAGTCCTGTAGTATTCCAGGCACGTTTTCTCCCCTGGCTACTTTTATTTTTTGGTGGTGATGTTTTTTTGTTTTGTTCTGCAGAGATCTGCCAAAGTTTGCCCTCTGCTGTCACCTCCCCCCAGATTGGAAAGGGTAAAATGGGAGCGAGAAGGGAGAAAATCCCATAGCTTGTCCAAAGCATGCAAGGATGATTTGTGTTCTCACTTATGGGGTATGACTGTCACTGTTGATCTGCTTTCAGGCCTAGATTACATGTGATAAGGGCTGACCTTATTTGAGTATTCACACATTATGCACTCATGGAGAGCACGCTGGACACAAAAGTCCCTCAGATGTTCTGGGCATCAATCACGCTCACAGCGTGGAGGCTGCCAAACTTTTCTTCCATTTAGCCTGGGAGAGGAGAGAGTAGTCCAAGACAGACTTAATAAAGTTTAAAGCTGTGCCACAGTATATTTGGGGTCCATTGTCTTCTAAAAGTGTGCTTTTCAACAAATTCTCTGCAGTTACCATGGACAACAATTCGTCTTTAACAAATTTGGTGGGGGTAGGACGGATGGTAAACAAAGGGCTTGCCAGCTCGTTTAAAAAAACATTTTTTTTTTTTTTTTAAATCTCTATTTTATTCCTCATGTATTTACAAATAACAAAGTCAGTTTTAAAATCATTCCCCAAAACGGAGTCATTTCAAAACACATGAAGGTAAATCTCAGCCTTAGGACTACACGAACCTATTGTTCATCACACGCAATTTTATGCAAATACTTTTAGATATTTTTTAGATTTTTTTTTACAATAGATTATAAGCACAGCTAACCACTGAAACGCCTAATCTGTTGTGATGACTGACACCTCTGTTTAAGCTTTCCTGATTTCATGAGAATCACAACTAGTTTGCTAAACCTTCTGTTTCAGTCTGCACGTTTATTTTGAATTATGACAGAGAGTCAGTAGGAAATCAGAGCACACGGCAGATGATGCATGTGCTGTTCTAAAATGTACTTAAGAGCAGGGCCCAACTTAATTTATAAAGTCTAAATTCTCAGGGAGTATCATCCTTACAGACAAAACAGACTGTAAGCATTCATGTAAACAAATAGCCCTTCCCCCCCCATCATATCTAGCTCTCTCAGACATGATTTATTTCCCAAATCTGTAGACAGCATGAAATGACTCTTCAAACAAGGTATGATTTGCTTTGCTTGTACGCTTGTTAACTCTGAAACCTACTTACACCATGGAAACTTACTTTCTTCTACAGCTGACCACTCCAGCAGGAACACTACAGGCATTTTTTGTAGAGCTGGAAATAAATAGGAAATGCATCCATCAGCCAAAAGGATGCTCTGACCAGTTAAGTGTGTTCTCTCTTTTTCAGTTTCAGATGCTGTCACTGATGGAGTGTTTGTTGCTGCAGGTTAAGAGATCTAAATGTTCATGGTATAATGTATCTCATCATGGGAAAGCTCTGTGGCTTATCCAAAGTCGTCCCCCCCACCCCCCAATTTAAAACTATTTCTCAGTTATGTGTCAAAAGTGACTGATCCTTGAGAAAAGGAAGGAACAGCAAACTGCCAAGAAAGGCAAAGAGACCTTTGGATTAAACCAGAGGAGAAATATTTTTCTCTTGAGATTTGAGTACTTTACTCTGAAGGAGGTGGTTTTCAGACACAAAAAGATCTAGTATCTTCCAACAGAAGGGATAATATCCAAGATGATAGCATGAGAAAATCTACTACCAGCTTCTCCAAATTTCCTCTTAAGCCATTCTCAGCAGTAGGTTGGACACTTTCAGGAGGTGTGTTTCCTAATGACGACCTGCTTTGGCTGTGCATCAAGTGTTGCAATACATTCTTTTCAAAATACAAACACCAAACCATCAATCTCACCATAAATTGGGGTCAGGGTATGGTACGGTTAATGCTAACCAAGTACTGAGATTTCAGTCCAAGTTCTGCCTATAAAGCTGAGCTAAGTCTTAAAGCAAAGCATTCAATATAAAGTTTGTGGCTAGTGGCATTTGGATCAAAGTCTTAAAAAACAATCATTCTTTCTTAGTAATCGGTCCTACACAGCCTAATATGTGGTGGGTTTTTTTATTTGTTTGTTTGTATTTTGGAGGGAGGGTAAAGATAAGCCTATTATTTTAAGGTTTTTACTATAAGCTTTAGTATATGCTTTTAATCTTTTGATGAAAATATCTTTTTTTTCCCATCAGCCAATATGAGAATACAGACAAAGATACACAAATAGGTGCCGACCCCATTAAAACTTCATTTCTCTGAAATGCATTACTACAACAGAGAATAAAGGCACATTTTTCAGACAAGCTGGATCAAAATCTAAACATGCAAGGGAAGAAGGCACCTTCACCTTTGTGAAAGCTCCTTGCTAGGCCAACTGTATTTCAATAAGGAGCCAGCATCTTAAAAGAAAAGCATCTATTAATGAAAGTTAAAGGAGTTTGGATGCATCTGACTAATCTAGAAACCATTATGTATGGTGTTTTGTCATAGTCTGCCTAATCTTGCAAGGAGAACTTGCACAGAAGGACTTTGCACTTTGCTCCACCTAAAAGTTATGGTTCTGTAGGTAGACCTGTTTGAAAGGTTTTTTGGAAATGTTTTTTTTCTGTTGGAAATGCATTTTGCTAGAAATGTTGAATTAATCTGAATCAAAGCTTCTCAAATAAATTCAACCCATTTAGTTTCTGCTCTACTTACGACTTTTATAACAGACAGTGGCTTAAGAAACACAATCCAGAAAACAAGAGGTATGGAAACAGGTCTGTCCTCCTCCACCCCAAGCACTACACACTACATCCTGGGTGCTCACCCTGAACTTGGCTTTTAAACATTATTGTCCTGCCCATACACCATGTCTGGGTGGCAGTCCTCACAAACTGGAAGCCGAACACCTGAGCACAGCATCACAGTATTTTCACCTCCATTACCTAGCTTCTGATCCAGAGCAGGACAGTGTCCAGAGGTCTCAGACAGTGGCAAAACAAAAACTCACTTCGCTACAAAAGTTAAAGGCATCCCCAAAAGGTCATAGACCACAACAGCCTCTGAACGGACATGCTGGATCAGGCCAACAGCTCGGTTAGTCTGTATTCCTGTCTCCAATAAAAGGAATTTGCTTTTTATTATTTTTTAAATGCATCGCTTTTTAATTTAATTGGGATGTCTCCTGTCTTTTATTATGTAAAAGGTTAAATGGAGGAATCAAATTTGCCTCCTTTTTCTTTTTTTTTTTTTTTTTTTTTTTACATGTATTATTTTATTTTCCTCCTTCAGTCTCCTCTTGTCAAAGTCCTCTCTAGCTTGCCCCCCAATTTTAAATTTTTCTCTCCTGAGGAAGATGGTTCATCTAGCATTTCAGTCACTCACCTATTTCTGCTGCACCTTTTTATAGGCTGGAGTGGTCAGATACGAACATCCTGGAGAGGATGTGGTCCTGAGTGACACAGCCACTTGGCAGAAGCCAGCTCTATCTGTTTGGCATCTAATGCTTTGTCTGCTTTTCTCACCTCAGACCAGATTTCATTGACTTGATCAGGAAGATATGAAGGATATTTTTTGTACTCAGAGTTCATTTAACACAGTGGAAGTATACCAGGATTTCATATCTGACAACGTGCATTTGTCACCTATTCTTATCACTTCAGCAAATCTCTCTCAGCTTTTCTTGATTCTTTCTGATCTAAACTGATTTAGGTAATGACTTTGTCTTTCTCTGAAGTCACTTTTTCCTCCAAAGCTTAATATATCCAGAAACAATTTCCAGAAGTTGCTTCTCACTACCTTCCTGGTTAACACAGCAGAGCACTATGCCTCCAAAATCCTCCCCAATTCTCCTTTCCCTCTAAACATACTACAGAATAAGGCTGCAAGACCACAGAATGCGAAGAGCAACGGTGAGTGATGGTTAGGCGTGATGGTTGGGTACAGAGAGGAGGAGAGTTCTGTAACTACCCTAATGCACCTCAAATAACTCATTTAAAATCATTCACATGGTTTTTTCAGGGCTTTAGTTTTCCTTTCTTGTAGAGCATGTATTAATAAAGATATAACTATTCTGCATGCAGCTTACCAGAACCCCTTTACAGTGCCCAAGGTAGGAAGCAGTTCTCCTGGTCACAACAGCCAGGCTCCCATGGGAAGCTGAAACCTAAATTTACCCCTCTGGCCTGGCTAGGAGCAAAGGCTGAAGATATTGCATGGTTCCTGTAACGCTAGCCAAGGCAGAAATTTGAACACATGAAACACCAAGTTTAAATGTATGGCAGTAAACCATTCTATAATAAACTTCTGTAACTGAGAAAAAATAGGTAAGTGGGTTTTAAGCATGCATAAAAATACTATATAATGTTTTTATAAAACAGATTGTTCTCATCATATTATAGCAGAGTCTCTTGGTGCAATAATCAGGTTGGATGTTAGGAGAAAATTCTTCACTGAAAGGGTTGTGCGGCATTGGAGCAGGCTGCCCAGGAAAGTGCTGGAGCCTCCATCCCTGGAGGTCTTCAAGAAATGTGTAGATGAAGAACTTAGCAGCATGGTTTAGTGGTGGACTTGTCAGTACTAGGCTAAATTTGGACCAGGTGATCTTAGAGGTCCAACCTAAATGATTCTATGAATATCTTAGCAGTACTTAATTTCATATTTCCAAAGTTCCTTTCACCACAGTTTGCATTTCAGTATCCTAACTGTTCTCCCAAACAATAAATGGACACAGAAATATTTTTTTTTTCCCATCCAAAAAATTCATTTCTGGTGGCTTTGGAAAGTGTCCTACAAGCTCAAGACAGGTATCTGCCAAAATAAATCCAACACTAAATACTCACATAACAGATTTTGTTCTTACAAACCTCTTACTGGTTAACCATTTCCAGCTCAAACCACCTTTATTTTTTTTTTTTAATTTTTTTTTTTTAACTGAGCAAAGAAACATGCCAGCCTGTTTGCAATCGCACCACCCTAGCTTGGACCTCACAGCAGATCACCGTGAGGAACCACACTGCTCTTAGGTACCCAGGCCTCCTAGGAGGTTAACGCCATAACGCACGCCCGCTATTTATAACTTTCCTTCAATGACAGGTGCATGAAGATTACAGAAGCCACCGAACACACAGGCAGTAATTGCATTTTGTGGCTTCCACTCTGCAAAGAGCACAAGCAGTACTTGTCATCGCGACGTTCTCATCTGTACTTGCAGGTTTACCACAAGCACGTTATGGAATAACAGGAAGAAAACAAAAAAAAAAAAAAAAAAAAGGCCTTTTTCATTCCATTGCTACTAAATGTGGTGTGTTACAGAAGCCACATCAAAACCTCAAAGCAATCTCTAACACGACCTGGATGCAGTATGACATCTCTGAATGACATCTGACTGCCCTGTTGAACTTGAAGGCAAGGAGAAACATTCACGCTGCACTGGGCTAGTGAATTTTCAAGGAGGAATTTCAGTATCGGGTCTGTAATAGTACTAAAGATAAACATACACTTTCAGATACTTTATTTCAACAGTAGCCCCCCTCTCAGTGGAAGGTTTTGTTTGCTGGCTTGAGTTTTCTTAGCTAACATGAATATTAAACGCAACGAAACTTGGCTCTGCCTCTTTAAATAAGTAGACAGCTCTTTTAGTTCTTCAAATTCCTTCACCTGTCCCCAGTTACACAGCACAGCTGCTCGGGGCTTTAAGATTTTTTGTGAAGTAACAGTTCATGATAATCTCATTAAATCCTTTCTAACACTTTCCAGTTCATACAGGATTTCCTTAGCCTGGGTGAGTGCAGCGAGGATTGGCTGTTTCAACCAGCTTGTTATAAAAAAAAAAAAAAAAAGTCACCCAAACCCCTCCTCAAAGAGCAAACCTCATCAGCCTCAAAGTGCAGCGGAACCAAAGCATTGCTCAAAGCTGGGGCAAAAACAGAGATGCAGCAGCTCTCTTTGCTGTCCGTCTCTACAGCTATTTAATAAATAAGTAAGCATTAACAATGTAATCCTTTATATCTTCTGTGTGCGAAATGAATTACATGCTAAACATATTCATTTACCTACAGATACATTCGTTTAAACGTAGAAAAAATCTCCCTGGGAGCACTCATCCGTCTCAGCCATTCACCGGATGGGGAGAAGAGCCTCCCCAAAGAGAACAGAGTGAAACAACAGTGACTATTTACAGATACCCCTCTTACTAGATCTTCCAAACCATGCTATGGGTGTCCTGAAACAACCGAGGGACCACTGAGGTCCTCCAAGGAGAGGGATCTCCGTTGATGAGAGCTCTGGGCCCAGAAGTCCTGGTGGTGAGCAGATTTAAGCGACACATTAAGGGTGGCAGCAGGGAAAGCTGGGATGTCTTAAATTGCTCTACAGGGAAACAGGAATGATTTCCAGGCTTTATTACAAATAAAAATAATAATTAAAAAAAAAAATACAGCACCAAGTACTTCTATCAGAAGGGTCAGGTTTTGTTTCACTGTACGCAGTCTCATCATTTACAGTTTAATAGGATTTGTCCCTATTTACATGCACTTAAATGGCAAATGCACATTTCCCGTTCCAACAGCCAAAAAATACTTTTTCAGCTTGCCTGCCTAAACTCATCCAAAAGGAGCAATGCAAAACATGTAAGACAGTTTACAGTCTGCAAATAAGAGAAGGGGCTGGCCAGCTCAGGTATCTGGATAACAAACATTTTCAGGGGCTTTTCGGTGGCTTAAATCCAGGACAGCTCTGCAGTGATTTATTCATCCCCAGCAGCTCTGGGGTGGCCTGTGTAAAATTAGCTGGTAAGCACAAACCGGGATCTCAGCGGGCACGTTCCCCTCTGATGGCAGCAGTAACCGGTGCTCCTGCTGGCAGTCATGGTAGAAAGACCCAAGACTGAGGACATCTCATTGCTGTCAGAAGGAACAAGGTCCCACGGCAGAGCATTACGCTAGGATTTTGCAGGATCAAAGCGCTGGTTGTCTTCTTTAGGCTATAAATGTATGTGTCACTTGTGATGATTGCCTTGTTTGCACTTTGAATAGGCATTAAAGGCAGTTTTTCAGTGCTATGCAGAATTTGCCTTTCAAACATGTGCCCTTCAGAGCACACAAGGCTGTTTTGCAGCTTAAGTTCCTACTGAAGTTCACGTTTTTTTAATGAAAGATGCCTCTACATCTCGGTGTGGCGGGGAGCAAATACCAATGTGCTCCCCATTCAGAATAGGCCTCATGTCTGGGACCGCCCCGATAAGACTTCTTGCATTACTGGAACACCACATTTAAGACAGACTTGGTTACAGATCTCCACGCTATGCAAATCTCTCTCTCTTTCCACCAGCTGCCATGCTGCAGGGCACCAGTACACTGCTCTGGCCTGCAGGCTGGAGAAGAAGTACACTTCTCTAAAATGCCATGAAATACAATTAGTTGTGTAAGCCTCATCGGACGGGGCAGCAACATAGTTTTAGTTCTTGCATGCTCTTAACCTGAAGATGGCAAATCGACGTCTTGAGCTCCCACGCACTCGTTGCAAACAAAATAAGTGCTCGTTTCAGTCAGGAGAGACTAGTGTGACAATTATCACACGAGTCTTAAGATACTGACCTGACCTCAGTCATCACTGAAAGGGCTGCCTAATAATTGCTTGACCCTTGGCAACTCTGACATCACAAAAGGAGTTTTGCCCAGGCTCCAAAAAGCATCGTGTGCCTTGCACCAAGAACATACAGACGTGCTTATGCCATGAAATCACACCAGACTGGCACAAGCCACTCAGCAGAGTATTAGAGGAGGCTCTTGGGAACTCATTAGACTTCCACCATGAAGTCCCCAAACCTAACAGAAATTGCAATGATTTTTTTTCCTGTCTCCAGAGCAACTCCATTCACCTTTGCAAGACAGAGGCTGAAGTGTAGCACGTGTACTTTTTCATCGGCTGGGATGATCCAGCAACGTCTGTATAGTCACTTCACCTGCTGAGGCAAGTCTGGTACCTTCACTGCCTCTCACCGACCTGAAGCCATCATGACTGTGGTAATTCTCAAAGTCTCAAAGAAAAGCCAGAAGCTGATGGAAGATTCGCAGATTTAACACAACCAAAACATGAACCCAGAAGTGCTGCTTCCTTTCTTGAAAGATTCCCCCTTAACTTAAAGGGATGTGATTCAGAAAGAGGTCATTTTATTCCCTCATCTCCTACTATATTCCCTCAGGTGAACATTGTAAGTACCTCATGCATCCAAATTCAGTTCTGCCACGTTTTTCATTAATTTTGGTTAATCTCTTTTTCGTATGTTCTCTGGAGGTACCTTCTTTAAAGTGTGCTAATTTAGTTCTCTGCCTGTAGATAATACATTAACCTCAGCACTTGCAAATGCTCAGATGGAAAATAAGAAGTAGACTCTAGAAGCTGCATGCTTATTGAAAACATGTAGCTGGATAGTATCAACATGACACTGGGTTAGTAGATTAAAATTAACCTACATTTCTGTAATATCATCAAATAAATCGACCCGCTAATAAAAGGAAATATTTCCATGAGAATATGAGTGGTATCCAAGTAACAATTCCACAATGATACATTTTCAATTAAAGAAATACAATAGACTGCTCTTTATTTTTTTCTCTCTAATGTTAGGTTGTAATTCATTGTTGTACAGGCAGCTGAATATTAACTTACAGCTTCTGTTCTTTGTCTTTGTAATAACTAGGAAACACTTTCAAGGTCAAATCCTGATTTTATTACGAAGAAATCCACGAACCAAATTTTTAAAGTTGAAGTTGTGTTGTTGCCCTTTATCTGGTGCCTTGTTCCTGTCTTTTTTTTTTTTTTATCAAGATACGGAAATATCAACAAAATCTATAAGAAACTGACTGCCAGATTGCCAAGGGTGTGGAGGAGTGGGTAACACAAGAGAAGCAGATATACTTCGACAGACTGCTATTCTGTGACCAAAAAAGGCTAATTTGCCGCAGGACCACAGGATTAGCAAAGGCATGGCTACAAGAAAAGAGACATTTAATGAGTCAACGTTTGCACAGAGCAAGCAGTGTGTTATTTAAATACCCATTTATGGTCACAGTTCTTTGACCTGCAAGAGTGTGAAAATTAGGAGACTCGTTCTTAAAAGATAAAATGGGATCTTCAATTACCTTACTATGTGCTCCTCTGATGTTCTGTCACAACATATCACACACTGATGTCATATGATATTACAAAATGACAGCATATAATCAAATTACAAGCAAAATGAATTACATTCTAAGAGGATTTTTCATATACAGTTAAGTGTCTGTCAATAACCACATTTCTGAGCTTTGGATAGATAGCATTGGTGCCTGGAAGGGAACAGTGCCCTGCATTGTCCAGTTCCCCACTAATGCCTAGTTTCAATAATTAAGAATTAATTCTGAATGCTAAATTCACAGTAGTCACTGAATGTAAAGCTTGAAATAACCCTATCCTCAGAATGTGAAAAAAAGCTTTTTTTCCTCAAATTTGTTAGCAAAAGAAAAATAGGGGGATGGGAAAAGAGAGAATCAAGACATTGTTCCCATTATACAGTATCTGTGCAAGGATTATTTCAAGTTAGAAAGCTACCAAGAAATGCAAAAATATATATATATGACATGCTGAACAGTAGTTCCTGCTTCCCATGAAAGCCATCTGTTCTGTGTATGTACATGGTTTGAAAGACATTCCCGGGATTGTGTCAAGCCAAAGGAATCCCCACTAGAGTTACAGAAATATAAACTCTCTTTACACTGGCAGAAGGGCTCTAAAATGCAGCCCCGAAGACACGTATACGCCGAGGCGCAGAACCGTAACAGTTCTGCTGCCATACCGTACGTTACGCAGGATTTTCTCATCTGATATTATACTATGAGAACTGAAACTTTAGCAGGGATAACATTGCAATACTTTGAATTAGAAATTCTTCAGATGAGTATAAGGCGAGTTCTCCATTCCTCTCTATTGCAAAATGGCATCATCGCCCATTCACCCGTTTGCAGCTGACATGAAAAAAAAAAGCCTGGAAAATATTTCCGAAATAGGATTAATTCCATAGCACGATTTTTGCCATTACTGATTTTAATGAGGGAACATGGCAAAGTTTGAATTAAATACTTGTTCCACATTCATTCCCAAACTCAGCCAAACACTTCATGGAAACGTGAGTCTGAAAACAAAAGTATAATAATTAATACTCGTGTAAGAAGGACAATCCTTCCTGTTCGTTTGACATTTTCACAATTCCTGTGTCTATTATATGACTGAGTTCAAATTGCAATTATTTGTCCTAGGGAGCAATTAAATACTGCTACCAATGTTAAGCATAAACACAACTCTAACTACAAGCAACGCTCAGATGACCAGCTCAGGTTCAAAGGTTCACTGCACATGAATATCCATAAATACCATTGACAGCCTTAGCAGTATAATGAACTTTGCAGCAACTCATGCAGGCAGTCCACACAATACATGAACATAATGCCCCTAACCTGAAAGCAAGAAACTTCCAAAACCTATTCTGAGCAAGTGTTACAGCCTGAGACAGTGTGTTTAACAACTACTTAAGAAATAGTCCAAAGTGTTTTTTTTTAAATGTTCCTTTCTGCTATGTTAATGTGTTTATTATTTTCCAAATCATCCTGTGGAATCACACAGTAGAACTGACCGAAACATGAGCTGTTCATAAGGACGTGCAGTTCCACTGAATTGTCACACTAATTAGCAGTCTATTCGTACCTCCGTTAATTTAAGCACACAACATTACAAATTACATAGCCTTTGCTTTTTAAGGAAGCACATAATATTTTATCTTTAAGATGTTTACATTTTTTTCTTGCAAACACTAGCCACTGTACCACACAGCCTCACATAATAGATATTTCTGGCATCTCTTTAAATATACTCCCTGTTCCCAGCTCCAAAATCAGATCTGTGTTAAAGAAACATCCTCTATTTGAGATCCAGAGAATATTTTCAAAGCATTGGTTCTGTTTCTTTAACTCCACTACTTATTTCCCTAATTGCAAAGATGCTGCTGCTTTACTTCTGTGCAGAGCTGTAGCATGAACAATAGAGGAGGCTACTATACAAGTCCATACACCTCTTGACTCCAAGATTCAAGAACCCTAAGGATGACTTTAAAGAGAAGCTAGGAAGATATATGATTAAGTCAACAGATTTTTTGAAGGTACACACTAAGTCAATATAATGACGATGCCCCTTCCTATCTCCTAGATCCAGAACATGGCAGAGATACTCCTTTGAGGTGGGTTTTGCTGTTTCTGGAAGTAGCAGAGAAAGTCAGCATCTCCCTGTTGAAACATTATCACTTCTCACAGAACACCAGATGGAGGGGAAGAGGGCTCACACACCTCACCTATCTATTTCTCAGACAAGTCACCTGGGCTTAAACTGCAGCAGCTTGAGGCAAGATACCCAAGCACACGCCAAAGTAGACAAGAAGCCCTCACTGGTCTTGCCACCTCTCTTTGGGAGAAAGGCAGTAATCAGCAGCAGATAAGCAGTAACGACCAAACATCTGTCAGCATCCTACTTTATTGCTGTATCAGCCCAGAAATCAGCACCGTGAGGGAGCTCAGCATTATCCATAAGAATTTCAAGCGCAGCGCAGCTGAGGGGCACTGCTTGGTGCTATATATAAACTAGAGATGTTGTCAATTATTTTATTACTAATTTTCTGACACTTATCATTAGATGAGCAAACTGGCCTTTCTGATTTGGAGCTCAGGTTATGTATTGATCACTGAGGATAAACAAATCTCCATAGGCATGTGCCGGCATTTGATCTGCTTTGTTCACCTATAAATCCAGGAGCTCAGTTGGCATATGCCATGACATATAATGAAAATCTCCTTACTTCCTGACTCCACAGAGATCCTAGACTGGGAAAAGTGCTTCCCAGTTCGATCATGCTGGAAGACAGCAGAGATGCTAGCTTATTTTTGGTCACAACAGGACTTGCCTTCAGGCAGAGACACCCAAAAGGCATGTATCCGTGCAACTAGTTCCTCAGCAAAATGACAAGGGAAGTCTGCGTATCACAACGTGACAGATACATGGTTCTCTGAGAGCCCCTACAAGAGCAGGTGACAGGGAAAGGACCTCCCCGGCCTACATGCACATGATCCTTGGGAGAGGGGGAAGTGGGGGCTAGATCACAAACCAGGTGATTCAGCCCCTGCTGATCACAAATTTTAAGCGAAGAATGGGTTTGTAATTCCAGGAAAAACGAATCAATACAGGAGCTGCACTATCTGCATTTTCTGTCTCCACTGCTTGCTTCTCTTTAGTGCTTCAGATTTCTGAGGGTGGTTTTGGTACTCCTTTCAACGTATCGCCTTACCGACTGATTACAATCTCTTCAAAACCTCTGCAAGGGATTCTTCCCAGATAGATGGGGCAATAACCACAACTCTATTCAGTGGCTGAAGCAACATGACATGAACAGTTCAGACCCAATTTTTCTTTCTTGTTCCTAAGAGCTATTCAACCATACCCACAAACAACTTTCTAGTGGGGGAACCAAATGATGTTTTTATCCTTCATTTTAGGTGAAAAGCCCTTTTACCCTGGTAGGATACAGCCTAATATACAGAAAACAGTACAGCGTGTTTCCTTCATATCTACAAGCTTGCATGAGTTTATAATACAAGTCTGAATACTGACATAAGAAAACGTAGTTATTTGAATACCCTAATCACAAATTAATAGGGCATTACTGCTTTTTTTTTTTTTTTTAATAAAAAGCAGTTTCTTTAAACTCTACAAATGCTGCCCTAAACATTCTCGATGATGTGCAAATATACCTTAAAACATATGTGTATATACACACATATATATAACTATAGATTGAAAAATATAGCAAATATAGCTTCTCTGATAACTGCGAGGCCATTGTTGCAATGAAAATACTCTGCTTTCGGGATTGAAGTGCCCAGTGACTCAAAACATACATTAATTGTGATGGTACCTTATGGATGATGCAAATACGGTCTCAAAGCTAGAGACTACTAGCAAGCTATCTCAAAGGAAGCAAAAGAGCTGGCCAAGGAAGAGCAACACATACAATCAAAGAGCATGAGAAAGGCCATGCAGCAGTGTGGGGGTGAGAAAGGCAAGACACCAACTGGCCAAGTGTGGTCGCTCTCGGCTGCCAGAGTGGCTGCAACCCTGACTTTCTGCCAAATATTGACGACAATAATTCTACAATAACAGTCACATCTGTGCTAGGCTCCTAGAACTAATGTTGCCTTTTTTTTTTAATTTATTTATTCAACTTGTTAAATCCAGACATACTGAAGAAGTTTTATTTCTCAGAACTGTTACCAAATCAAGATGTTATTTTCATGTTTCCCTAAAAGGCAACTGTTTATCATTTAAAAAGCACTATTTAAAAATATAGTCAAAGTATAAAAGCGTAGTCACCATAGTGTTTAAAAATTTTACTACAACAAATGCTATTCAGTTTCCAGGTTACATCCTGCTGCTGACAGCTTGTAGGAGTAAAAAGGGTATGCTAAAAAACTCCTGGGGGGGGGGGAAGCTTAGACTAAAAATCTCTTCCATGACCCAAGCAAACCCAAAACATGTCATACTTGTTCAAAAAATTTTATGTTGCATGATTCAGTATCTTGATTTTTTCAATAGCTTGTTAGTCTCTATCTGAATTCTTGATAAATGGACCCATAAAGCTGTTACCTTAAGACTCGGATCTTTTATTTATTTATTTATTTATTTCCCAATAAATTTTTACTGAAACAATACATTTAAGGGATCTTTCATAGAAGACCCTGAATAGCTTCACTCTCTAGAGAGAGCTTAGGGCACACTCAGATCTTAAAAAAAAAAAAAAAAAAAAAAAAAAAAAAAAAAAGTCAATAGCTGGTAGAACCAGGGATTAAGTTCAATATACTCACAGAACAAAAAAGGCATGAGACTTTCACAAATAAGACCTATCTTGAATCAACTCCAGGCAAATAGACAGCCAAGTAGGAAATACACATGAAATACCAGCCTTGGCTGAACATATAGCTCACAGAATTCAGTATCAGACACTACATATAAGGGAATATATTAGCATTCAACTGGTCAGAGATCTTGCAAGGGAAGTAAGTAGAGTTTCTACAGTACAAGTCTCTGCAACAGTTGCCCAAAAATGATTCATCAAAATATCATTTCGAGATACTTTTTTCTTGCCAACAGGATAGCTTCTACTTTGCAACTATATTGGCCCTTCCCAAATACCACAGTTTTTGCCATGTCATAATTCTACTACTTGTAAAGTAGAAACAAAATGAACTAAAGTAATAACCTACAATATTAATCGTAGATTGTTAACTAATAACCTACAATAGATGCCACATTTACTGGCTACTTAATGCCCATCAGTTGGGGTCGCTGGCTTTGACAAATTGCTTTGTGTGTAAAAAGAGAAGTTTTATTGTTCTCAACTGATTTGTTGAACTTCTCATGAGACCTCGTCTGTGCCTTCACCACACAGCCATATGGGTCTTTCCTGGTGTTCAGTCTTATTTATCCCACCCATTACTTGCTCAAGTATAGGTGTTCTATACAGTGTGTAGCTGGTATAATTTTCAGTCTGAAATGCTAAATTTCTGGAGGCAGGGGAAGAACTGAATTTCCTTAATATTCACATTCTAGGTTGTGAGATGGAAATTACTCCTGATAAAAGTTTCAAAAGACTCCCACCATCTTCTTGTACGTCACCAGCCTCAACCTAAAAAGAATTGTTCACGATCTACAAGGAAGACAGAAGTGCAGTTAAATGGAACCATTTGAAAGCATTAACTCCTTGCTTTCACGTCAGCAAAGCCGGCTTCTTTCTAGTAAGTATGTAAAAACCACAAAAATGGATTTACCATTTCAAGGCATCTGCGCAAGGACAGAATCATGTTTCCAATAAAGAATTCCTTGTTCCCAGAAGGCATTTAATCTTTTACACACATGGCACCACAAGTAATTTTTATTCAGTTTCCAGCAATCATACAATTTTTTCAAATACCGCAAGATACACTTTGCAACTGAGTTGGTGTTCTGCCCTTGCTAACATTTCACAAGACGAGTGGTGAAGCTGGTACCAAAGGGCACTGTGTGGCCCAAGTACAAACCATAGGTGTTGTCAAAATGTTTATTTCTAAACTGCTTTCTGACATGAGCAAAACTCAGATGAGCCAGCTACCGAGACTATCAGACCTTGCTACCTAACTGCACTTGGGTAGACACCACCTGTGAGGGTCAGATGCTGCTGAGTTGAAGCCTAACTGCTACACTCAGAGACAACTTGCAGAAACAGTAAGCTTGGACCTTCTGCGCTCTTCAGGATTTCATTTTGGTTTGGTTTGTTTTTGCCATTGTGCAATGCGATTTTTTTCCCATTTTAAAAGTCTCTAAACAGTTGTATCACGTTTACATTCTTACAGCAGGAAAAAATACAACAGTTCCTGTGACACAGGCAAATCTGTGGGTGCACCTCCAGTTCCAGAAAAACACAGGGATTCTTTTTTACTTCGTTGCCAAAGTTATTTTGAGTGTGAAGCTCATCAAATGCCAGGAAAGAGAAGTGAAATTTCCTCTCCCATGCCAAGCAGGCATTACACCGTGCCCTTTTGGCAAGGGGGTAAATAGCAGCAAGACAGCTTATGAGGGTGGAAATAAGATCCACATTGCTACACACTAATGTCTACACATTTGGAAAAGTGCCTAAACCTTTGCAGATTGGGATTTTCAGGAGAGGTAGCACACTGCTATCCTTCCATGTGTTCATGTTATATTTTCTTTTAATAGTAAAAGCCTTTTTTTTTTTTCCCCCCCTCACACTAGGCTTCAAGCCTTTGGCAATTATGTTTTCAAACTTCTCCCTGACATCATGAGAACTGGAAACCTAGTTTTCTTTTGTTTTGCATGACAGCATAAATTTTCATTTGATCATTTGACTGTGGACACTAGGGATATCAGACAGAGAGCGGTTATTGGGAAGCTGTTGATGAGATTACAAAAGCTGGCAGCTCTGTGCTGCCATTCAGAACACTGCAGGGGAATGCTGACAAAACTGCCCTTCCATCCCCTATTGAAAAAGCTAATTCACTGCATTTTTTTTTTTATAAAAAAAAGTATTACAATTGAGACTTCCTAAAACACTTTTTCATTGTAACTTTAGGACCTCATCTCTTGCACGTGAGCTGCCTTACATGGGGTGACCACTGAGAGATGCTGGGAGTCTTGTTTGACCTGACCTGCTCACACTGAGCCACCAGCTGCCTCCAACAGGAGGGAGGATGGACCTCAGGGGGACCCTCCAGGAAACAAACATGTAGGAAAAAAAAAAAGGCACAAAACACTTCCTGAATTGTGGTGCTGGCTGGCATAATGCAACTCCTAAATTCTGCATGTATGCAACAGGACTACTCCCAGCTATTCCTACCACTGACAAACACCACAGGAAAATGAGCTGGACATGTGGATTCAACACAAAACACATGTGAATGTAGCAAGTGTACCAACAAAAATACCTGTTACAAGAGTCCTAGCGTAATGAGGAAATGCTGAGACAAAAGCCATTGAAAAAGTGATCTTCCTCCCACCCTATTCAAATAAGCATGAAGAAGCAGTGAGTAACCACCATCAGCTCCTGAGCTGCTCCCTCTAAAACAGAGAAGGGATGGCAATGTAATTCAACTACAAGGCAGCACCAGATTTTCTTTTAGATTCCAGGGATGTGTGCACATTCACATTACTATGCAAGGTTGACAGAACACTTTATTGATCTCTCAGCAATCAAAGTCTGGCCAAAAAACAGGATTCTCGTTTCTGCAAGGCTCCAGCGTGCCTCCTGCACAAGCACAGAACAAACAGGAAAGGCAGCCTGCATCATCTATCCTTCACCTTCCTATCACTTTAAAGTATTTGTAAAACAAATCCTATGTTTTGTTCTGACTCCTGCAACTTTCTGTCCTCTGCTCAGGAACATGAAGATTAGCTAGACAAAACAACAGGGAAGCCCTCGGAAGGGGGGGGACCTTCAAACCCAGGCAGCCTTCTCAAGGGTGAAGTTTCCAAACCACTTTTGCATTGGCAGCTGGCATGAGCAAATTTTAATAATCATAACAAGATACACATTGAAATGGTCTGTGTCTTAGCACAAATTTAAACTTTCAGTTCTCCATTTTGAAATCTGTCTTCAGTGAGCAATTGTTAAAAACAGTTGACCCTTGTTCATATTGCCCAAACCGATGCAAGTCGAGATAGGCAAAGCTCGTGGCACTGTTTTTTGTTTGCTTGCTCTAAATTTTTGTCAGGGCCATAAAGATATATGAACAGTGAGTCTATAAAATATGAATGTTTCAATGGTTAAGTATTTTGGTTTGGGGGCAAGATCATTTTAATACTCAATGCCTTCTGATTTATTTTTAATTTTGAAGTAGGAAACCATTTTGAAATTTCTTCACAGATACGTTCCTTGCTTAAAAAGTGAAAAAAAATAAAAAAGTTTCAATATAAATGTCTTATAACTTGGGAAGTGTAGCAAGGTAAGGCATTTCCAAAGAAACCTGAGAGTGACAACAGCAAGCGGAATGCAGCAGTGTTACAAGCACAGAGCTGTCCCCCAGCAGCAAGCTCCCACTGGAGCAAAGCAAAGCAAGAGGAGGGAGAGAAAGGAAGGAAAAAAAAAAAAAAACTGTTGCAAGTTCATGCACCCCTATTACAAATTCATTTTAATTAAACAAAGAGATTGTGCAGACATTGCTGACAGGGATTATCAAAATAGAATGGCGCCACCTGCCCCTTGCAGCCCAATTAATTAGTAGAGAATCTGAGGTGCCAATTATCACAAAGGAATAGGAAAGGATCACTAAACACAGCTCATGGTGAACTTGAAAATTAACTCTTTCAGCTCAAGCCCCACGGCCTCAGGCACAGCCTTGAGCTTTCTGCTGCACCAAAAGCCGCACACTGACAACATGAGGGACTTCCGTATGTTGCATGTGGTCTTGTGAGGGGTGACCACTTCTGCTCCTCCTAAAGTCACAGTGTTGTTTTCAAATTATGTTACAAAATTCAGAGTGGTATTTCTATCATTTAAGTTCGAACAAGCTCCACAAAGAGAAAGATGGACTTTTGACTGTGATTGAGGAACCTCAAGAAAATGTCGATCATTTCCCATGCCATAGCAGAGAGTTTGAGACAGCAAATCTATGGCTAGAATTCCAGTTATTGATAGAAATTAGCAAAAAGTTTAGTTTACTAGAAGGTAGGTCGGGCTCATATGTACTTGTTCCCTTTCCTCCTCCCACATATAAGAGGAAGAAAAGCTTCTCCTCTTTCAAGCCCTTGGGTAGGCAGCCTCCAGTTTACTCAGAGGGTAAACAGGAAGGCTTGGAAGCAGAAACCAACTGCAAATCTATTTTACCAGGGAATTTAGAGTCCATCATAGCATTTCAGACAGTTCTGGATTTTGATCTACAATAAGTGTTACCAAAGGCCCTGCAGGTACCTCTACAAGGGAAGCTGCCTTTGCAATTCCACGACCTAGCCTGCATCAGGAGTGTGGACAGCAGGCTGAGTGAGGTGATCCTCCCCCTCTGCTCAGCCCTGGTGATTCCTCATTTGGAGTACTGTATGCAGTTCTGGGCTCCTCGGTGCAAGAGGGACGCAGGACTTCTAGAGAGGGTCCAGTGCAGAGTCATTAAGATGATAAAGGGCTGGAGCATCTGTCCTTTGAGGAAAGACTAAGTGAGCTGGGCCTGTTTAGCCTAAAGAAGAGAAGATTGAGAGGGGATCTTATCAACCTCTACAAATGACTGAGGGGACAACATAAAGAGGATGGGGCCAAATTATTCTCATTGGTGGCCAGTGAGAGGACAAGGGGTAATGGATATAAATTGAATGACAGGCAGATTCATTGCCATATGAGGAAGAACTTCTTTAGGGTTTGGGTGATAGAGCACTGGAACAGGCTGTCCAGAGAGGTTGTGGAGTTTTCTTTGGAGATATTCAAAACTCAACTGGATGCCATCCTGTGTAACATGCTCTAGGTGACCCTGCTTGACCAAGGGGGTTGGACTAAATGATCTCTGGAGGTCCCTTCCAATCTCAACCATTCTGTGTGATTCTGTGACCCACTGCTGTGGTCCCAGAAAGTGAAAAGATGTTGTCATTTGATCATTCGTACTATAAATCCCACAGCACTTTTGGTAGAACTTTCTCCTTCAACTAGATTAAAAAATGCCTCCCCTAAATCTATAGGCTTGCAGCTGCATCATAAAGAATTACCCAGTATTTCATACGTGGGGCTTCTGTATTTCTTCTAACCTTTGTAGGGCAGACACTGTGTAATGATGTTTTCAACTCCACCTCAGCAGAAAAATGATCACCTGGTTTCTTTGGACAGATAGCACTAATGTGTTTTATGTTACTTCACAGTTTCCTTAAGGTTATAAATAAATAAATAAAACCACCAACAAACAGACAATCAGGACAATCAGATACAAAATCACAGAGCTAAAAAAGGCAACTGCTTTTTTTTTTTCAATGAATTTTCCTGAAAAATAATCTAACTTTATAGAACGTTTACCTCTTCACTAAGCGCATGCTCATTTTATAGTTACATTGACAGCTGTTAAAAGTGCAATAAAGAAAAATCTGAAGAGCTATAAGTACTTAATGAAAAAAGGCTGGATGAACCCTCAACTAGCCCAGTGTAAATTCAGTACTATTCCATTAACTTTGCACAACTTAAGCTGGAGATAACTCTCTCTCCCTAATGGTGTGCTATTTCTGCTTTACTGCATGTGGAATTAAAGATTGTTGTACATGACAAAGCATGTCATTAAGTAGTATATAGAATCATGGAATCATTAAGGTTGGAAGAGACCTTCACGATCATCTGGTCCAATCACCACCCTACTGCCAATGTCACCCAACTACCTTTGGAGAAGAGGGCTTCGCCCTCACGGCAGCTCTCCAGTGAGGGTCTCGCCTCCCAGCCCACCCTGGGAGCACAGGCAAGGGAGTGAATAAAAGACGTAGAAAAGGGTGTGGGGAGGCCGCTATGACAGAGGGCAGGGAGCAGGAAGGAGAGAGCCTCACTTCAGCATGGAGACGGCATGGCACAGCTGCCATTACGCAACACCTCCTCCCTCATGCAGCCACCATCACGTGACACCCCCTCACTCATGCGGCCATTACGCGACTTCTCCTCCCTCACACCGCTGCCATTACACAACACCTGGTCCCACACAGGGCTGCCATCCCACAATAACGCTGCACTTCAAATGGACAAAAACTTCAACGTTTTTTTTGTTGTGTCAATGCTTTCCAATACTCCTATAAGTAACCATCACAACACGGGTGTATACATAGACGGAACAGCCTTCAACTAGGTAGTGCAACTGGATTTAACATATAAATGATGCTGCATGATACATAATTATATTTCAGTACCTATGATGAGAACTGCTCAAATGCAAAACAAATACCCTAATATTTCAACAACAGCAGGATGAAAAATAACAAGTTTAAAAGCAGACCTGCTTGCAATTCCAAACTGTTCGTCTTGAAATGCCTGCTCACTCTCTGCTCAATGGCTTTTATTGTTTTGGGATCAGAAAGTAAGGGGGCCAGCTGTACAATACAAGGTTTGCCACCCTTTGCACAAAGGAGTAGTGAACCGAAGGAGTGGGCCGTTTAATGCACTTTGCACAGCATGCTCCTGAGGACGGCGACACACTGGCAGGGCTTGAAAGCGCTGGAAGGCCAGCCGGCCGCACCAGTCGGCTCGGTGGGACCTCCACATACCTGTGGGGTGTGAAAAGGCCACTGGTGCTCATCAGTAGACATCGGGATTGAGTTCATCTTATCAAACGGGCCTTTGAGCGTATTGTGAAGCAATTTACCAACCGAAAAAATCATAACGATTTTCCACTTCATTTACTTCAACAGTAGCTACGTAATGTCAATAGTTTTAAACATTTAATTAGACGCACCACGTGTTTTATGCTCCACTAATTATATAAAATTGTGCTCAATAATTTTCGTCCCATTGAAACAAACCTTCAGCAGCTGTTAAAACACTAATTGGGCGAATGCCTCCACGCAGCGCATTTGACCGGGAGCCAAGTCCGCTTCTCCCGAACGGTGAGCGGGGTTTTTCCAATATCCGTGATGGAACAGTAAACGCATGTCAATCTGTACCGCGCCGTTTAGCCAAGGGTGAACTCAAAACATTTACTTTGGCTGTCACCTTTAAAAACTAACATAATATATAAAATGCAACAGTTCAGAAAGATGTTTAATTATACTGGGCTCTTAATTTTCCCTGCTTCCATTTTTACCTCCAAAGAGCAGCTAAATTTGACACAGAGCTTGTCATTTACAATCTCATATGAAATCAACACGTTTTATTACATCAGGGCTGCTTTGCAAACATTATTGCAGTACGGCAAATAGAAATGCCTGCTTAAACACATTGCTGAGCCTGGTATGGATGAGGCCCTTAGTACTGCTATCCTGTATGTTATATTATGCTATTTATATTATGTTTCTATAATATTTAAAAAGCTGAGCCATAAACAAATGTGTGAGCCACAGTAATTTGTTCATACGGTGGCAAGGGATGGGAAAGCTTATTTCAGTTTTCAGTGAAAAGATAACTTCAAGAGCTTTAGGTATTCTTACAAAAAGGCATGAAGTTTTACCATCGACAAGTTTTGAGTGATCCTGACAGCAGCCTGAATTGAATCAGTTCCTCTACATCTCTCAATTGGCTTCAAATGAAGCTTTAACCTTGGATGCAACTCCATTAAAACCAGGTTCTCTTAATTAGTAACTAAGTCTGTATAGCTGCGGGCCTAATCCTGGCACTCTTGTCAGGATGGAGGCCAAGCAGCGGGAACTGAACAGCCAACAACAGGAATCGTCAGAAATGTTTCCTACCTCAGCAGTCCCCCAAGCCAGCCTACAGCTCTCTCAAATCAGGAGTTTGGAACCGATCACACTGTGATGATTCCAGACGCCATTTCAGAATTTGGGGACAGAACCCCTAAAAGAAGGAGCTGCCCACACTGACTCTCCTCAAAGATGCACAGTTACACTGTTCTTTACATCTTTTTTGGGGGGGATGACGTGAGTGCATGTAAAGAGTCTAAAATTCAAAGGAAAACAGATTTTCTCTGTCTATGACAGTTTCACAAATTTCTGAACCTCAACCCCTGTATATGGTTGTTGTCTCTGCAGCACCAAAAGAATGCCTAGCACATTACATAAAACAGAATTTATATGAACTAAAAATATAAGCTTTCTGAATTGTGTTAACTGTAGGTTGATTTTTTTTCTATTACTTTTTTTGCCAGTGATTGGTGATCCAACTTATAACAGGTCTTCAAAAATAAATTGCACATGTGGACTTATTTCTTTTATATACTCCCTATAGTCCATGTAAAATGTCATTAACTACTATGCACAGAATAATTACAGATTTACCTTAAAGACTGATTATAAACCAGTACCATAGCATTCAATGAAACAATGCCTCAGTTTACAATCCCTTGTTTGTGTGAAGCATTAACTCTGAAAAGAAAATGAATCACACAGCTTTCCACCAAGATACAAAGCTTGCCAACACTTGTGGGAATCTTTCCAATGCACTTCTGGAAAATGAAGGGGGACATGGTCTTGGCTTCTTTTGCTATTGTCATTCCCATCTACGCCAGGTGTGCTGTGGAATGTTATTTTTTATTTGCATGCTCTGAAGCTGGTATATCACGAAAAGGTTGTAATTTTAATCCACATACCCCTTCCATCACTGAAAACAATCAGAATAGATTTGCTTAAAATAAATAAATAAATACTTTTATGAGATGGGCATTTGGCATGGATTTTGGAATTTAAATTACAGTCAGGACACTGAAGAGGCCTGATATGGAGTCACTAGCCAGCAGAAAGTTCCAATAGCTTAAACAAACAAACAAATTTGCTTGATTAGTCTGGTATCAAATAAATATATATATATATATATATATATATATATATATATATACACACAAACCAGGAAATTATTCTGCTAAGGTTGTGTATGGCTATGGAGCAGTCAGCAAGGAACAGTGAAGGAGGAGAAGCAGCACTCTCAGGAGGAAAAGTTTGGAGAAAACAATAGAAGGTATGCCAATATGTATGCAGCTAGAATGTGATCTGTAATTTCACTATATCAGTAAATCTTTCTTGCATGATTGCCTAGACCATCTTTTTTTGGTTTGTCTTCACCAGCGTATGTATGCTTTTCAGTACAAGATTTTTTCAAGCCTCAGTATTAATTGCTTTGTGTAGCTTGAGTAGAGAAAATGAAACAATGATAAGGCCTGACTAAAAAAAAAAAAAAAAAAAAATAGAAAAAAAAAAGAAAACTGAGGTTAGCTCTCAGTTGCTGGTGTTCACAGTAGCTTTCAATAGGGTCAGCCAGACAGAATTAGTTAGCCACTGTCTGTTTTCTCTTGCTTTTGTGTAGATGTGTTTAATGTACTGTGGGGATGTTAAACTGGGATGTCATGTAACACTGTAAACTTCAAATCTAACAAGTGTCCACTTAAAAGAAAATCTTCCTAATTTTTGCTGATGAAACCATACTGCTTCTAGTTACCTGCTTTGACAAGATAGGATTAGATGACTTCCCGATGACTCTTCCAACCTGAACAACCCTATCATACCTTCAGAACATTAATAAAAACAACATCAGGTAGCAGTAACCTCAGTATCTTCATGTGCAGCTGATTTCCTAAGTCTTCCTCCTTACTGCCCAAGGCCGCTCAACCAGCCCCTTGCAGCCTGGAATACTCAACGTCTTTCTTTTTGTGTTCACTATCAATCTGCAGCACAATCCAAGGGCCACAAAGTCACTGTCCCTTTCCAGCTTCCTCCCGTTTTCTGTATTTTCTTTAAGAGAATTTCCTTTATCAGCCACAGTCATGTTCTTAGAAACGTGTTTGTCTCAATAAAATGACTTAGTATTTTATGGAAGTCTAAGGCCAGTGACCCAAATCCTATAAATCATTAAAAATCTTTTTTCTCACAGAATCCTAACTACGCTGTTTTTTTCTCAGTAGCAAAGAAAGCATCTTATTATAAACAGTTACATTTTTGCCCACACTAAAAATTTTGTATTAAAAATATACTAAATGAGGGACAGATGTTTAAAATAGTGGACCTACAATGAAGTATTAAATATTGCTGGCACAGTGAGTCCTTTGGTACAGTTTAGTCTGTTTTTGCAATAGGCATGTTTTCACAGCTGTAAAAGCACCAGAAATTACTGTCTTTGCTCCAATATTTATATAGAAATCAATGAGAAAATACACCAGACTGCTGAACAGATTAGACTATTGTTCATACATTCTATTATTAAAATCATTTGCTTTTTAAATTAACATTAACTTCAAGTGGTTTGAAGTTGTTGGAGAGGAACAGCATCATTTTGAAGACTACATGGATTATCTACATAAAACCAAATAATTCCACTATGTGTCAAAATAAAGTTGCAAGCCCTATTAAGAAATCCAACCTGCTACTTAATTTCACGTTCAATGAGAAAATCTGAACCACAGCAGCATGTATTCCTCCGAAGGATGTATCCTTCAAGTCTCATGCTGAGTAAGTACATAGTGCTAAGGCAAAAGCCCTTTCCCAGAGGTACAGATAGATATCTTAGAGCCACACGAAGCTGAGAGAGCATGAAAAAAGCACATTCTGAGGCACAGTAAATTCTGGTATTAATACACGCTGAACATAAATGTGATGGGCAAAGGGATAAAATACAACAGAATGATACTAAAATCTGCCTATCTTGATCCAGTAACTGCAGGGGTGATGTTGGCAAAATTATAACCACAGCAGGACCTGCTCACCGCTGTACATTAACATTAACCTGTTGCTCCCACAGGAGAGAATGAGAAGCATGCACCACCAGCACTTCTTTTTGTATCTCCTTATACGTTAAAAGTTTAATATCTGCATCCCAGTCCAGCAGCACAGAGCTCCAAAATCAAACGTTACAAGTTCATGCTACTGGCCAAATTCTGTCCCAGCCTTACTTCATTCACTTCAGTACAAGCTATGCAAGCTGTGACTATTGCAATCCGATGAAGTGATGCCTGTTTAAGTTTGCAACCAGACTGAAACAGCAATAGCTATGGGATATCAGCAGCTCGATTTGTTTTAGTGGATCCCCACTTCATATATCAATTAGGAACATTAAATATTGTGACATGAAACTCTCTTACTACTCAAAGTGATAAGAAGACAAAACATTATGGAAAACGGTATCTGTTGTTACATGAAGCATGGAGGACTAGCTGGGGGGGTAGAATGTACAGTCATCTAGTAATTTTTGTTGAAGTTCATGATGGAGAAGGGATGGGCTGCTGGGTAGAGGTAAAACTTGATTAAAGCCTCTGAAGTCTGGAAACACTGTTTTGAAAGCAGGGACTGGGATAGGAGGGAAAATGAGAAGAAAGGGCAGAACAGCACAGAACAGAGGCAAGGATGCATGCTAGAAAGAATGACCAAGAGGCAGAATGCTAGCAGCATCTACAGTAACAGAAGTAAGATCTCACAAGACAAAGCCCAATAGCACAATTCATACTCGGTAGTCAACTTCCTGAGACTAGAGGGTTTTATTTTACTTTTATTTTGGAAGAAATGTGTATGGTATGAGTGCTGTGATTTGTGAATAGCACTTAACAGGACTGTATTGTTATCCAGGTAGCAAAAAAGTGCCCTTAAAAACAAAACCAAAGAGTCCCCTACATACACAAAAATGAGACTGAAGATATTGGCAACTCAAGTGAAGCATGATTTTCAGCCTCTGTAAGTTACCTGTCCCAAGTAGATCCTTGAGGGCAATTGTGAACTCATAGACCTAAGTCTCAAAGAAATTGAAGAGACATGTGGCCGTGACACTCAAGGACATGGTTTACTCATGGGACTCTGTAGGTCAGGTTGATAATTGGACTTGATGATCTTGAAGGTCTTTTCCAACCTAGGTGATTCTATGAAACCCCACGACATAATTAATTCTTGACGTGAAGGGCTGCCCATTGCAGCACTAGTAGTCACTCGACACTGAGAGGACAGCCTGCAGTGGCTGCAAAACCAGCTTTTGCAGGCACCAATGCTCACGGCTGTACTCCTGTCTCTGCAAGCATTGCCACCATGGTGGGAATGTCCTGCTTGGAGCCCCACTGACTTCATCAGACTGCCCTCAAGGGACACAGTGGCACCAAACGGCAGTGCTGCTGTGGTGGCCAGCACTACCCATGACATAAGGAAACAGAGCCCTCACCCTTCTGGTTAGAGGAAAAATTTCTCAGGGGCTATAAAACCTGGTGTGGAGAGGGGGAAGGGGAGTAAAAACAATCTCTGAGTAGAAAAACAGGATAAATTCATTGAATAAATTATTTACTGGAATTATTCACTTAGCTTCAATTACAATCTACCCATTCTATCCACCATCTACATTAAATTATAATAAATTCTTCTATTATAGCTTGGCTTCATGCCTGCTGATTTACAATAGCTTATTTATTCACAAAACAGAAGTCTGACGCTGTGTAGCCTTTCACAGGATTTAGATGTGCACACCTGGACATCTCCAAAAGCCAGTTGTTTTTTGAGAAACTCATTGCCTTTTCTAAATTCAAGAGAGAATGAACATTTAGTATTTAAATTGCTACCAGATATTCTGAAGAACATAAAAGAAAGGCTCAAGATATCAGAATAATCTCAAAACAAAAATATCCTGCTGCTTTCCTGAAGGGTTTGGCATACGTCCTTTACTGAATACATAAACACAGTTCTGAGAATATATACTCTCCATCCTTCAACCATCAGGTCTCTTTACTGAACAGATGTTTTAAGATGCTTCTGAATGAAAAAATACCTTATTCTGTTTACCAGATCATCTTTGACATTCATAAAGGACTGTACTTGAAAATTAATTAGAGTAGGGCACAGATAAAGGAAAAGTATGAGTTTTGGTTTTTTTTGGTCATATAGGTAAATAAGATTAGCTTCCACAGCAACACGACTTTTTTTGTTGTTGTTGTTAGGAATCCCGTTTGCACTAGATTAAAACGAGCTGAGATTCAAAGTAAAAGAGAACAGTAGGGGAAGTGTGCAATTAAACCAAGGTTTTTCAAAGGGGAGAACACTGCTCAATTCCTCCCCTCACTCC
Source organism: Heteronetta atricapilla (assembly GCA_011075105.1). Lineage (NCBI taxonomy): Eukaryota > Metazoa > Chordata > Aves > Anseriformes > Anatidae > Heteronetta > Heteronetta atricapilla. Next base: position 27,366,420 of record CM021734.1, on the reverse strand, counting down.
CATCTTATTGCAACCCCTATTCCTATAAACTAAACTTACACTGCATTTGAAATTCTATATAAACTTATTTTCACAACTTCCTTGACTTCATCACAATGTGTATTGTATTTTAGAGGAAAAGCAGAAATAAACACTGAAATAGTGAGCAAAACTGACTTTTTGTATATTTTAACATCCCCATATGAACCACTGCTACAGAGCAACACACAACCAAGGCCTTATAGGTCTGCTTGAGCAGGGGCTGTCGCTGGTGTTGCAGCACATGGGCCAACCTCCACCTGTATGGGCAATTCTGAAGGCACAACTTCAACCAGCTAGGGAGGATGTGCTCTGACAGGACAGATCTGTTCTGTCCCTGGAGAAAAATCAAGGCCAATATATCAGTGCAGAAAAACTCCACCGTAAATTTGTATATGTTTCAAGATTCTGAATGCACCTTGGATAGAGCCAGTCCAGGTCCGTAATGACAACCACAGTCCACGTTCGCAAATCTCTGTCTTCAAGAAGTCACTAGGGATCAGACCAGTAAGAGGAAACCAACGTGTATTTTATCCCTCATTCATTATAGGAGTAGCACCAGCTTTTATTTTTGTTTTTACTAATATTGCCACATCCTTCCACACTGGAATTGCTTTTGTAATCCTGAAAAAGCACTAGTGCTACTTTCCTGTAGTTCAACTGCTGTCGTATACTACTATTAAAGGGTAAGCATATACTTCAAAACTATAATTCACTTAGCTAGTTACCAGAGCCAGTATTATGTGGATAAGCTTGATATATCTCTGTTCCAAATCTATCAGAAAACAATTTATGGAATCTAATAAATTAAAAATGAATAGTCTCCAGCAACCATATATTTCACAATAAATGTATGCTCTTTGATCACAACTGACTGTGCTATGTTCTAATTAATTTTTATACAGTACTGTGCTATTGCTCCTTAAATAGATTTTATACACAAGACTAATCAGCTAATATTTTCAGCTGTGCCTTTGTCTTTTCACCTTCCAAGCAAGTTAAAAATTTACAGATTTCTAGTATTTATGGCATAACTCTCTACCCATGAGCCATTTCAGTTTATATGAAATCAAAGACCCATATTTCTCCTTTGCTTTCTTGACCCTAACAGGCATATAATAGAACTAAATACATCCAGATAGCTAAAGGATTTGCCTGTAGACTAGATGGCCATGGAAATGAATCCCTCTCTAGCTCTCAATTACTTTCTCGCCCCATGAAAAACAGAAACACAAACTGCACAACTACTGGAATGAGGGACTGGCTGAAGGAGTTGGGGTTGTTCAGCCTGGTGAAGAAAAGGAAAGAAGAAAAAGACGACCTCAGAGCAGCCTTCCAGTACCTAAAGGGAGCCCACAAAAAAGCTAGTGATGGACGCTTTGTCAGGGTGTGGAGTGAAAGGACAAGGGTGAATGGCTTTATCTAATCTAAATCTACTCTTGTTTAGATTATAAGCAAGAAATCCTTTACTCTGAGTGTGGTGAGGCCCTGGCACAGGCTGCCCGGAGAAGCTGTGGATGCCCCATCCCTGAAAGTGCTCAGGGCAAGGTTGGATGGGGCTATGGGCAACCTGGTCTGGTGGGAGGTATCCTTGCCCATGGCAGGGGGGTTGGAACTGGATGGTGTTTAAGGTCCAATCTATTTTGTGATTCTGTGGAATTACTCAGTCTTTGTGTATCCCCTCCATGGTGTTCTCATCAGACAGGAAAATATATTTGATTTTGCTGCATGAAAAAGCATTATATGCCAGCATGGAGCAACATTTTGGTCCTTGAGGAAATGAAGAAAACATCCCATAAATTCCAGTGAGAAAGAGAACAGCAAATTTAGCTTCAGCATCAGGCATCACTGCACAACACAAAATTATTGTTGCATACCATGTAATCTAAAACACCAGTAAGGCTGGCAGAAGACCCATTTAAGACAAGGTAGGAAGAGTATCTCTCTAGAGTTCCTTGAGTATGTAAGAATCCTGCCTTGGGACACAGTTGTATGTCAGCTGACCCTTGGAGACCTCTTCTAGCATTTTCTTCAATTCTGTAAGAACTAGGGTTATGTTTTTTCTTTTGTTTGAATGGTATTTTTGAAACATTCTTTGTTTTATGGAGAAACTGCACTGAAAGGCTTTCTTACACTTTCATGCTGTCTTCCATAGACTGATCTTGCAATAAGTAAGAATACACAGAAATTAAATAAACGTTTTGGATTGTAGTGAGAACTTTTTTGCACATACAGACCATGCAAGACCTTTTATGTTACAAGCTCAAAAATTGAAGTCAACTCTGTAACACAGACAGGAAGTCAATGCAATGGGAACCAAATGGGGGTAATGGGACCCAGGTGGTTGGAATGGGTACAAAAAACCACATAGATGGCCATGTACGGCACAAATTGAAGCCTGGAGATGATTATAGCTGCAACTTTCCAACAGAAAGAATAGTTGTACATTGTAGAGTAAACTGTATTGATGCAAACATCTTGGTATCTTAGCACTGAGGAGAGAGTGAGGAGAGGGGAGTGTATAATTTACTTTACTAACACAACCTAATGTGTTCGTGCTGACTATACCATATTAAGGAATATATCAGCACAGGGCATCTTATGCACATATCTTAGCTCTTGACTAGGACAAAACCTGAGCATAACAGGTCTGGTTCATTCCCCAAGCTGCGATGAAATTCACTTAAACCTGAATCAAGGTAGATGCAGCCATAACGCTTCAAAAGTCACAGGACAAAATTGTCAGTTTAGTATAATTAATAGTAAGCAGAATCAGAGAAAATGTTAATTGGTACGTAAGTCAGAAAGATAAAGACTCTTAAGCTTTAGTAACCTAACATAGTTTGGGTCACTGAAATTCCTTAATTTACTTGCCAGTTTGTTCCAAGGCAGAGGACGAACACCCCTATAGAAAGGGATCACGCACAAAGAATACCTAACTATCAAACAAACCTCTCTTGGATGAGAATGAATACCTCGAGGAGGTTTTTATTTAAGAGAGAGTATCTGCAACAAGGAAATGGTAACAACTAACCTCAGAAAGAAAAAGAAATTTCCCCAGGATTTCTGGCATTGGATCTACGAGGTTAACACCCTGAAATAAACACAGACAGACTCATTAGCTTTGTGAGCAATGACTATCCTCGCTGCTCGCAGAAGATACACTGACAACAGGCAACTAAGGGCACATGGTCAGAGCTTTGTAGACTTGCATTTTATAAAGGTGCCCAGCAAAACATGGCAGTATACTGTTTTTAGTAGTTTTCAGCCATTGCAGAAATATTTTCTTGATTCAGTAAGCAGTAGGACTTGTTTCACCCCTCATGGATTCTGTGATATCTGAATTCTACTTTTCAGGATTTTTTTCTGTTGTTTGTTTTCTAGGAGGAGGGAGCATTTTTTATTTATTTATTTATTTTTAGCAGAAGAGGGAAGGAGAGAGGGTAGGCATCACTGTTACATATCAAGGTCCAGTCTGAAATCTTTAGAAACACTTTATATGTCCATCTTGTACACTTAAGAAATATAATTTTGGCATCAGCAGACTACCATCGCTACCCTGTCAAAGAAACATGAGCCAAAAATTCCCAAGTCCCAAGTAACGTGGAAGTTTTAACTTATTTAAATCTATGCTGTCAAAAGATATTACTTTCTCTAACTTCAATGACACATTATCCCAAGCACAGAAAGATTCAAAGTACTTATTAATACCACTGTATAGTTTGGGGGTCTACTGTTATCCATTGTAGGGCCATTCATCTGGGTATTTTTCATTGTTTGTGAATTTATTTATTTTTAATGAAAACCAAAGTCTTTGTGACATATACTGTAAAAATAATTTCAAAAATCTGGAAAGGAACTGCAAGGAAGCAGTCGGAAATTTGTAAATCCATAGAGAACATAAACAAGAAAGGAACTGAGTATCCTGGATATTAAAAGCAAATGGAAGCAAAAGTTACTGGTTCAAGATGCCAACGCCATCAGGTTGACCTTTAATCTAAAAGCAGACAATGTAGAGATTTTTCTTTATTTTTATTTTTTAATTAGAAGGTTAAAAATATGAAATGTCAAACTTCTGTAAAACAGAAGAATGGAGAAGAGGAAGGGAATTCATGAGACAGAAGATACATAAATAACACCCACATAAGTTTGTTGCCAGTAACCCAGTTAATATATTTTCTAATGGTAAACAGCCTAAAAGAGCTGGCTGGCATTTACTGTAGTAAGAGAATAGATCTAAAGTAAATCCCATGTGAAAAAGAAATCAAAAACATCTGCTAAGGACACAAATGGTTTCTTAGCTGACGTCAACCATGGGAAAGCTTCCAGTATATCAGCTCAGAGCTTGCCAGCAGGTGTTGCTGCAATTACTCAGAACAATTAGAGGTGATACTTCCAAAAGCACGGAGACGACAGGACCAATAAATAAGGCAAGCACGACATTGTCAACGACTGAAATGTAAGTATTTCTCATAAATCTTTTGGGGACCTGTGTGGCAAAATATTTCAAAAACCATCCACCAGGGCCTCAAATTTTATCAGTCATATCTACATGAAATAATATTCTCCTCAATGAATGATGTTACTGAAATTTCTGAAATGCCTTGATTTTTGAGACGGCACTTTACTATGGAGTAGTATCTCACCTTGACAAAGAGAAATACAAACCAGAGAGAACACATTATTGGATAGCACATATTTGAGCGTACTTATATATTTTCAATAAATGTGAACTTTCATTAGTGTTGAATTATCTATATTCATGCACTGTATCTACGCTCCAGCTTGCAAGAGAGCATCAAACTGAGATCTAATCTTTAGAGACAGATTTCCAAATATATTTGGTCTCACAAATTGTACGTGCAACATTCACCAGCTGGGCATACAGTATAGTGACGCTTTGTAGATAAACACCAAAGACAGCATAGATTTAGCTAATCTTAGTATCTTCCATTTCTTCCCATTAATGAACTATATTTGCACATCCAATAGCATTAAGAGTCTTAGGGAACATTCTCAAAAATATGTTCACCTTGTGATATGTTCTCCATGCTAATTTAAATTGTGTTCTTTATTCATTCATCATTTAAAAAGAAAGTTTTTAATTTTTATATAACATTCATCTTCCTAATTTCCTTGAAGTATAGATGTGAAAAAGTCTATTGAACAGTCAAAATGGAAATTATATGACTGGCATCATTATGGATCATTAAATTACTACTCATTGAAAGCAACCATGGAGGGACTTTTTCACAGGACCCTTGATTTGCTATCTTGCTGGGGTCCCACAAACAATTTTGCTACTGACTTCAATGGACTCCTTGTCAAAAACACAACCCTCTGTCATTTAAAGCATGCCCTGCACCTTACAGATATCTCACAAAATATAAAAGAGATAGCGACCTTTATTTCATTTGAGTTCACGAGCTAGGGTGATATCCCAAGTCTAAAGTGTCCACCTACTTTGATGCATCACTGAGATGTGATCTAGATATCTGGCCTAAGGACTGAGAGCCCATCCCTCCTCCTGGGCATATTTTACAAAGCCCTGAGTGACTCCTGACAGCTGAATCACCATGGAAGCTATCACTGCAGGTGGAATAATTGCACTGCACTTCTTTCATATATATATATATATATATATATAATATATATATATGAAAGAACTGCAGTTATTATAATATATTATATTCCTATCATTTATATGCCTAGAGCTGAAAGTTAATTACACAGTGAAGTCACTTACTCTGAGGTTAAATACCACTGACTCCTTTTGTGCCCGGAATAAGTTACTTAACACACTCTCAGCTTTCATCCTAAAAACACGCATGTTACCATTTTACTACAGGAAAAACGCATTAGCGAACACTTTCAAAATTCTTCTCAAAATGCAGATTGCTATTTAAGTGGTATGTATCAGTTTATCCTAAAGAGGTCTGAGAGTGGAAGAAGTAAAGATGGCATGAATATTCAAAAACCTACGTGAGAGTAAATTGACCTGGTAGGGCAAGTCCAGGATGAAAAGTGGTTTAGCAGAAGTGACTTGCTGAAATTCAATGTTTATCTTACAATGAATCCAAAGTACATTTTCTCAGTTTATAAAAGTTTAAAATAAACAAACCAAAAAAGTTGTTCTTCTAACAGCCCACTTTACAAACCACATCTCAAGTCACGCTGCTCAAAAATTAGAAAATTAGTAAAAGAGAAAGCAATTAACAATTTTGTTGATGGTCACCAACCAAGAATAGATTCCAGCTCATTTTCTCATACCATTATAGAGTCAGTAAGAGTAAAAAGGCATTAGCATTTATTTTTGAAATAAAGAAAGCAGATAGATCTTGGAATAGAGACAGATTTTAGATCTCTGGAGAAGGATGATAATATTTGTACAATCCTTTTCTGACCATATATGCACTTTACAAACAATTCCTCTATCCCATAACATCTTAGCTGGAATAGCTCAACAGTGGGAAAATGCCTGTATTTCAAAGAGCATCTCTTTTCAGTCACATTCAGTGGGTATGCTATTTCTTTTCCTTGGTTGAAAATGGCTGCAGAAAAACTATTTGACTACTGACAGATGCACGTTTGTGCTCAGTGGCTTAAGAAATTGAGTTAGTAGCTGCTATATGAATAAGTCTCTGCTACTATAGAATAAGTACATTTTTTTCTGTCTCTGTATAGAACAAAGCAAAAATCTTGCACCGTGTGTGTTTCCTCTTCTTTTTGTTAAGCAAAGCTGGACAGTTGGAAAAGTAGCAAGAGTCAGCCAGCCAGCCCTGCTACTACAGCTCACAGGGGAAGGACTGGGATGGGAATCAGCAGCAGTGTGGCTGGCGGGGCCCCAAGGACACAGAGGAAAAGTGCTCTGAGCAAGGGGGAGATGGGCGCTGGGTCTTAATCCGACTTAGAGCCTAGTTGAGACAAGGCAGCCCCAAGCAAACACAAGGGAAAACCTTTCAAGTTTTTTCTGTTATCATGCTAAGAGAACCTGAGTTTAAGCCACATTCAATCCATCAAGGGTCCTGCACCCAGTGTGTGTAGGAGATCATTGGCATGAAGAAGGAAAGGGGCTGAACAACTAGCACCTACCCAGGCCCACTCCTATTGGCACAAGATCAACGCAGGCCACACGTCTACAGAGAACTGTAAGGCTACACATGTATCAAACTGATGATAAATGCTTGTTTCAGCAAAAGAAGAAAATGATTTAGTCCCAGTAAAAAGCCTCACCAGCAAAGGACAGGGTTTAGCATTTCACCTTGCACACACACTTGCTCAGTAGCAGCAGAACCTCTTGCCCCAGGCTGCAAATGGCTGATGGCCAGGGGCACCTACCACAGGCCAGACCCAAAATCTGCTGGTTACTAGAGGGTGCAGACAAACCCTCTTTAGTTCCCCTCCAAGCCAAGTCAACAGCTTGGCTACTTGGGCAGAGACGGTAGGACCCACGTTGGCCACTCATAAATGCACTTGCCTCAGTTAAAAGCACTTAGCACCAGGAGAAAGAGTATTCTCACACAGACAAAAATCAATTAGCAAAAGAAAGGGTTACAAACTCGTTAATTCACGCATCCCACATTAATGATTAGCTAACCGAACTGGCCATGCAGCTGGTAATTTGATTCATTGGAAAAGAAAAGGCACTCTACGAACCTTGAAAGGTTTTAGCAGAACTGTGTGTCCCAGGTCACCCTGCTTCCCCCTGCCTTTACCATCTTATTGTCAAGCTCAATTTGCCAGCAAGGTCCTGACAATAAACACAAAGATACATTTCAAGGTTAGTAGACAAAACTCTTGCTGTATGTAAGGACAAGCCACTGTAGTCATAAAGTAGAGGAGATGCAGTGATGGAAATTTTTTTTCGGTTTAGCAAATGGCATAGCCTTATTCAATTATCACCCTTCATTTATTTTGCCACTGTGATTAATATTTCATACGTACCTATGATTGCTAAAAGTAAGCAGAAAAACATTCCAAAGAAGTTGAAGGATATTATTTATGGCTTGGAGGGAGGAATGAATGGTCTGCTAAACAGTCTAGATACTGATATGTAATTTTCCAACTCAAAGCACTAGGACAATGTGCTTGTTAATTAAAAATCACGCTTTACACTTATGCTTTCTGAGGTGGGATGAAATACAGTAAATAACTACGATTCACTGGCTTATTTTAATTTTTCCAGAAACCATGGTCCCACTTCAGTGCTCTGGCACATAGCCCAACGCCTAAGGGTGTGCTGACCTTAAGAGAAAGATTTCAGACATGGCATGTGGGCCAAGTAACAATCCAGGCTGCAAAGGACTGAGAAAAATCAGAATATTTTGTCCCTTGCTAAGAGAAATGTATTCTTAAGTGCCAGTTTGATAGAGGAGGCAACAGGTTGGAGGCTCCTGGAACACAGAGTGGTTGCCTGGTTCCTCCTCTGCACAGTTCATGTTTGAAGCGCTGTGGTTTTCTTGAGGTTTGTCCATGGTCAAGTCTGCCCATACTAGCCAATATCAAAGGCAGCATCTAAACAAAGAAATACATTATATAAAAGGCAGCATCTGAAGTGCATTAAAACCCCCCAACACTTTCCTCAAACTCTTCTTTTCTGCATGGTCAAGCAGGTTTTGTACATTTGAACTCCTAAAGTATGAGGACTTCCATCTAGATCAAGATGTATCTTGGGCTACTAGAACTCAGTAGTTCAACTGTAAACCATAAAGAAGTGTTAAAAATGGACTTTTTTTTTTTTACCCAAATATTAAACACTTTAAATAAATTAGGAACAGCATTAGACCAATAATTCGCATTTTTTAAAATGACATGAAAGCTTGAGTCTTCTTCATACTGGAAGTACCCACATTTCATCTTGTAGACTAAGAAAAACTCAAAAGGTTTGTTCACATTACAAATGTTATTTCTAAACCAACGTTAACAAATGACCATGTGCAATTCTCTGCATTTTTAGCCTGCGTAAATGGGCACCGGTTAAGTGAATAAGTCTTGCTCAAATACAACTAGACTTCCTGCGCATCGGGAAAAAAAAAAAAAGATAAAGGTCACTGATCAAGGGCCTAAGCGCCCACAAATAGTGTCTTCTGTAAACACACATGGTGTTGAATGTGCACCTGCTCGCAAGCCGAGCAGTGTTTCACTTGGACATTAAGTACCCTCCTGGTATCCATACATAACATTGTTGATGTAACTATTTTAACTGCAGTTTCCTGAGCAAAAGGGGAAATTCAATGATAAGAGGATTGATTGGTAGCAATTAGCAAATACAAATCAAACTGCAATACGTGAGCCTTGCTACCCAGTCAGTGAGTAAATTCTGACGTCAATTCAGTTTTTAAATATCCACAGCATCATGCCAATAGTATCACTCTATGGGACACCTGCAGAAAGGTTCAAAAGTTCTGAGATGTGCCTGCCCTTCAGGCTAGCAAGAGAACATACCCAGCTGTAAATTCAAAGCTGGAAGGAACAGAAAAGGTGGACTCACTTCTGGAAGGCAAAGGAGAGCCCACTTGAATATTGGAAGAGTACTGACTCACAAAACATGTACAGTTTTCTTTGGTCCCACAAGCCCATTTTTGCTTTTAGATTTGATCTCAGGTTCATTACACAGCCCGAAGCTGTGCAATAGCACAGCTCCCAAAGCAATCAGCATCGCGCTGTGGAGTTGAAAAGACACGGGTGACTCTTTTCTGACACTGAGAAGTATCATGACTGAAACAACACTGGCATAAAGAGTAAATTCTATGCCCCCTCTTTCATGTCTACATGAGAACCTATAAGAAAAAAAAAAAAATAGAATAAAGAGTTGCAGAGGAAACCAACCTGAAGATGGAAACAAATACTGCAATGTTTACTACCAGGAAACAGTTTGCCCAAAGATGAAATCTGAATAGGAAAAAACTTAGCAGAGATTACCAGGAATATTTATTTGGAAAAAATAATAATAATAAAAAGATAACTTTTCATTTTAAATCTCTTCATGTAACCAAGATCTCTCAAAAAACATTTCCTCAAAAAAATCACAGAAGGAAAGATAATGTTATTCTAAATACCTAATAGCCTGCTCTGAATTAAGGAATTTGCACACTGAAAATAGGATTTTCACAACAGATAAGACACAGAAGGACTCAATAGTCAAGATGTTAAGAGCCACAACATGTGAGACCTGAGCCTGAGTCCCCAACCCAGTAAGCATCTCAGCACATGTACAAAGAGAAGTAGTTTTGAGTAGAGAGGCCTGAGAAGCTCACTATTTAATAAGTTAGTATGGGAAGTGCTCAGCTATAGTATGGGAAGCGAGTGCCCACATCCTTGATCTGAATCAGGCAAATTCACAAGATAAAATTTTAGTCATTCACTATCAACAACTGTGCTCTATCAGGTATTTGCTACTAGGCATGCTGATCGTTGTTGTTCTGGTCCTGACTAGAAAACTCAGTCCCAGGTTCAAGACATCTTTCCTGATTAAAATTTCTTCAAAGCTGATGTTTCATAAGCAATCCTCCTTCTCTGGCATGTCACCATTTTCCATCAGAAATGATGCTCAGCTTTCTACTTCCCCCACGATGAATCAGTGAAACCACCAAGAATTGCATACGTTATTTGTGCACCGTAGCTTGCATATAGAACCCAAAGGGCTATTTTCATCCAAGGCATACACCTATTTCTATGAAGTTATCTTTGCATGTATACGTGCATAAATAATTTTACATTCCTTCCTTCCTTTCTTTCCATGTACTTCCTTGGCTAAGCCATAATCTCACTGACAGTAGGACTTGGATCTTTTCCTCTTTGTTCGGTGCACCGTGTATTGTAAGTGAACGACATACTGCTATTAAAACATGACATTGTGAACAAAACTCCAGTCCCTTTATATAGTCTAAGAAATTGTTTTACTGGGCTGAAACACCACAAAACAAAAATAATAGTGGGCGATTACCCTGAAATTCTATATTTAGCAACCAGTGGCTATAAGGTAAATAACAGAAAGTTAACTTATGACATGGAAGGGGAAAAAAGGCACTTTAGGTGACACAATCTAGTTGATATGGTTAGCAAGCACAACCTGGAACAAAGAGCAAAGCTCTTGCAAAAGTTACTATGATGAAAAGATTGCTTTTTGCTGCTATAGCCATAGTCTACACACCTTTTACCCATGCATGCAGAGCATGGATGAAGCTGTTGTATCAACCTCATTATCAATTTCTGACTGTGAGTCCTCAAAATGGGCCACAAAATCAAGCTAAATAGCAAGTAAACACAACATGAAAGCAAACCCATGGGTTTATACCACACTTGGAAACACAGCTGCTAAAGCCAGGATGTTTTTCAGACTCCGTAACAACCTCACAAAGGGGCAGGGTCACCTTTGGCATTCAAGCAACAATGAAGATTACACCTGCATCCAACCCCAAACATGACACGGCCATGAAGAGAGATAGCCATGCCCACCATCACCCACTCACGCTCTTACTGCAAACCTTCTGTTGTTTTGTGGTTTTGACTCCTGCCCCATTTTAATTGTGCTTTAATTGACACAACCATGTGGGAGATCTTGGAGCCTGAAGTGGATGCTCTGAGGGGTGACATTCAATTCATTGTACAGGGTTCCAGCTCACTCTCCTGTGTTTTCAGAGGCCAAGGAGGACAGCAAATGTAGATTTTCAAGTGGAATAACTGCACAACAGGTAACTGAACACTGGTGGCCTGTTTTAAAGGAACCAATTAACAGGAAGGGCTTTGATTCTGGAGTATTTCTACACCTGTATTCCTGCTCCAATTAATAAGGGGAGGCATCAAAAAAAAAAAAAAAAAAAAAAAAGGAATACCTACGCATCTTTCCATGTGAAGCCCCCCTAGTCGTTAGCTTTGTGAAACCTCTGGGAGCAAATTTCAACCCCTCTCAACCTTGGAGCTCACCCTCCTCCCCCCCCCCCAAGCAGGTAACCACTGGACAGCCCTCCCACATATATTAACAATAGTCAAACAGCCCCAGCATTAACTCCTGCAATACCCAATGCTGTCACAATTCCTACAGACACAAGTGCTAAAGAGGCAGCGTGTGACTTTTCTCACCCCAGTCCCAGCAGGTAATTGGACTTTCCATGGATAATCCCAGCTATCAGAAAGAAAATCTCTGCCTCTACAGTGACCCATTAGCGCAGAGTTCACTGATCAGTAGATTAACATGCCATTAAAGCATCCTTCTGTGGGGCTTAGGAAGGGTCAAGAAAACTCCATCACAAAGAACAAAAATACCTACAGAGCTCACGCATGGTTATATCAAGATCTTCAGGAGCAGGTCAAACTCTGCTCAGAGGCTATTTGCTTCCCTGGGGTGGGACAACCACAATATCTGCAATCCTGACATCATTCCCCATGGAGTCCTTTGAACGTCACTTGAATATGCAAAATAGAAAGTGTTTTACTAAAGTATATGGGAAAGCAAACAACCCACCTCACTGTAAGTTTGGGTGGCTAACGTTACACACCAGCTACTCCACAGAAATGTACACACTTGCAGTTTATGGTCACTGGTTATAAATGTGGCTTACCAACAGTTAAGCCACATTAACACAGGGCAATGATATACACAGAGGCATAGTCTTCTACTCTGAAGGGCAGTTTATGCTCTGTAAGGACCATGCAAATCCTTCAATAGTAAATAATTTGTGTGCCTATAGACGTAATAGGCATGGTAATAGGAAAAAAAAACACAACACAAAATAGGAAAAAAAATAACAACAGTCAGGGCTGCAGTCAGGTAGGTATGTACAGTCACAACAATGAAGCTCTGAAATGTGGACTAGTGTGTATTATTCCACTGTGTCCAAAACCACCATGCTAAGATCCTTCTCAACAACTATGCTTTCTCTCACTTCTTCGCAGTTGCCTTTGTCAAGATACTAAACACAGACATACAAAAAAACCCACCCGTATCACCTCCCAGCACAGATAAATTGGGTAAGGAAGAGGGAAAAAACAGGAAGTTTCAGTTTGCATTTATCATTTATTTATAAACCTCAAAGAGGTGCAACAGTCCTGTCTTCTACACCTCTGTAAAATCCACTGCTGAAGGGACAGCTGATATTTTTATTTTTACTTTTTTTTAAGCAACGCTCACGTACTGGAATAGCTCCATAATTCCATAATGAGACAATTTCCCAGCAGATTAGTTTTATTAGTGTTAATTGTCCATATAGCACACATTTCTGTCTTGCCTGTTGCATTTCCCAGAGCAGCTTCTTAACATTTCTAGCGTCTGTGATAACAAGTGCTCTAATCAAAACACAGACTATATGATACACATAGGAAATAATGCTCATTAAATACATACACGCTTTTCTACAGCTTCTCATATAAACTGCTTTTCTTCTCTGGAAACCACCGCTGTCCTTACACTGCTTGGTAAGTCTTAAAGCAGCAGACAGCAGCTTACATTACGTGCCCTGTGCGTGCAAAATGTTGGTGTTAACAAGTGAAGTTAAGGATCTAACGTGAGCCCTATCTTGCACTTCCTCGTATTTGTTAGTCTGTACCTCAAGCTTGAAGTTATTCTAACGCACTTTTGTTTTCAACACATATTCAGTATGTGTCTAACACCCTCTGGAGTTGCAAGCCACCCTCCCACTCACCCCCAAAAAACTTCAACTAGTGCCAAAGTCTATATTTTCTTAACTTAAAGAAGTAATTCCAGGGCTGTCAACTGATAAATTTCATTGAGGGAAATGCTGTGTTCTTTAAGCAACACATTAATCTTCTCTGAGCTAACCATAGTAAACATAAATGTTGAATTGTACAGATTTCACGTGTTGCTGCCAGGAGGGAGTTTTAGAAGAATTATCCCCTTTTTAGGTAACCTGGCTTTTAAAATTACACCCCAGAATATGCAAACAAAGAAGACTAATGAACTCAGCAGCCTGCGTGCGTTCAGGAGGCTGTTGAAAAAGATACTGTGAGTAATGGAAAGAGGTTCATTTTTCAAAAGCTGTATGGAGCTGCCTGGGTGAAGACGAGTGAGGGAGAATCTTTCTTGCACCTTGGTTATAGCAGTTTGCTGTAAACACTCAATTTCCCTCCTGTTATCAGGGAATACGCAGGGGTGTGTGTTCTATGTCACCTTTAACAATGCAGGAAAGAGGGGGGAGGAATTTTCCTCCCCTAACAACCCACTTGCCTCCCCAGCCTGTTGTCTTTGGTTTTGTTTTTAATAAAAGAACCGAGGTATGTAAGAACATCCATTAACTGCTGTCCTGCTCCCCTTAGAAAAGCAGTTGTTGCAATATTGAGCCTGATTACCAAACACAGCAGCAGACAGAAGTTTGACCAGATTTTTTTTCTCTTGTTTTCCGCTGCTAAAAACTGTACATCTAGGACAGCAGGATTGCCGTGCAAGTACAACCCTCTATCTACATCAAGAAGCGGATGGTCTAAAGCGTAATCCAGGCACTGCTGAGCACTGGTGTTTCAAATGACCCGCATTACGTTCAACTGTGCAGGGAAAGTAGACTGCGTGTTGTTCTCCTCTGATGCTAGCTGACCTTTTCAAGCACGTTGCTAAATGAAGAATCAACCTGATATTCCTCTGCAGCCACAGACAAAATCACCGCGCGCCGAGCAGACATCCTTCCACAGCAGGCAGCGCTACGCTGTACGCAGAACATGAACTGAGCTCTCGCTTACTGACGTGTGCCCTCGAAGAGCAGCAAGCTGGCTAGGACGCTGGAGGTAAAAATGACACTAAATCAATTACTTACCCTCAAACGTCTTGTTTTAAATCTGTTGCTTCCACCTGGTCATAGCGTGAAGCGGGACTGCTATGATTCGCCAAGAGCAGATTAAACTTGACAAGGGGGATTTATTTAATGTTGCTTAACTCACAAAAAACCTGAAATAAAATTGCCTTCGGCTCAGCCAAGATTTCTCCTTCACTCCCTCTCCGCCTCTCTCTTTCCAGGACTGCTACGTAGTGGTCTATAAATATTGGCCCCAACACTTGCTCGGCGCTCTCCCTGCCCGTGGCACAGGTCTGTGTTACTGTACACCGCGGCATGGCTGGGATGAAGTTCTCAGCTGCTCAGACAAAGCCATGGATTGGCTCCCGAGCCTGCAACACTGCCTGCCTGGAAATACCGTTCTGCTGCCAGCTTTACAGATGCTGCAGGCCTTTCCTGGAGGCCCAGCTCAGGCACAGAAGGGTAATTATGAGGCTCGTCCGAAGAGAAAAAAAAAAAAAATACAGCTTTTTGCAAGCAGGTGGAAAAAAGGGGGGAGGGAGAAGAGGGAGGAAGCATTTCTGTTTCAGCTGAGCAGCCTAGTCTTTCTCCCACCACACTGCATATCTAAATATCATTTCTCTGTGGATTATAGACTTTAAATCCCAGATAAAATGCATGTCAAAAAAGCTCTCCAAAATAGAAAAGGTGCATTTTTGTCATCAAACTCAAAGCACAAGCAATAAGATTACATACGTACTTGCAGTGTGATGAAAAAATTATTAGTATTCAGGTGTTTGGTGTCCAAATACATATTTCATAATTATGCACAGCATTATAATTAGGATGAGAATCACAGAGGGTAGGAATCCACAACCCTTACCCACAATAAATTGGAACTCTGAAGTTAAAAGTCCTTCCAACAAACAGAATCATCACCTCCTCCCCATCTCCATGAACCCTTTACTAACTAATTTGCTCATCTGGAGTTTTTCAGCGATACAGTTTCTGTGCAGAGTTCTCATGCTCAATGCATATAACAGTACCTGACAGTGCTGTAATATCATTCCAGCAAACTTTTAAGTTGACACTAACGACTCCCTGAACAACCAGAACCCAGAATAGCTTAATAAAACTGAATGGGTAATTAGGTATTTAACATTTATGCATAATAAAAGGTCAAAACATTTTCTTGGACATCTACATCAGTAAAATAGATAATTATATTAAATTTGGGGGAATGATGCTAGAGAAGCCTATGGTTTTAACCAAGCATGCCCATACCTCTATTTCTAGAAAAAATGAAGCAGCACTAGGCACTACCATTCCACAGAAAAGCAAAAGGACACATAAACAACAGCATGAGGGGAACAACGCTGTTACTTAGGTTACTGAATGCTTCCTTTTTTTTTTTTTTTTAACAATACATTTAATTTGCGTTGTGTATCCGTCACAGATTCAATACAGTTGGTGAAGCATACCAAAACAGCACCACTGATATCAAATATTGTGAGGGCAGTGAGATGGCAAAAAAATGAGAGCATAACATACTGAAAAAATCTGACATCAATGAAGAGGATGAGTGTTGGAAGGGAGCAAGACAGGAACAGCACTGTTAGCCAAACATTCCAAAAAAAAAAAAAAAACCACCTTTTTTTTTAAAAAAAAAAAATGGCTACAGAACTTCTTAAAATCCACAGACAACATAAAACTCCTTTTGAGATCTTGTCTGTTGGACAAAGTAAGGAGTTGGTTTTTGACTCCAAGCAACATTCATTCAACTCACCAAGACAAGACATTTTCCCACATACAAGGTCCATTCTCCACCATTAGTAGAACTACCAAGTTTATCTTGAGTTTGAGAACCACGTTCATCCAATCTCACTCTTCTTTTGCATTAAGATTGCTTATTATCCCGATCCTTTCAACAGAAAGGTTAGCCCTATAACCCACAAGGATTAAAACCAAATTATTGTCATTCATCACTTGGAGAATGACACAACTATCCACATTCACTTCATTATTCAATGAAAAAAAATGTTCACTGTCCCAGTGTTAGAAATTATAATTTACATAAATCTCAAAGCTACTATGTGTATAAAGTAGAAGACTTGGACACTGATTTGGGTCATCCTAATGTTCCCTACAGTTTCTGGAAGCCTCCAACAAAATCTTCAGTAACAGGAGAGTTTGGAGGAAATGCCAACTACACATTTCTAGGTCCTTTCCTACTCCAACCAATAGAACAAGTGGGACAAATAACCATCTGCAAAGTTCAACATGAGCAATATTTAACATGAAGTTTGTAAAAAAAGGAATGATAGCTCAGGAAAATCATAGAATCATAGAATAGAATCATATAATAGAATCATAGAATATCCCAAGTTGGAAGGGACCCATAAGGATCATCAAGTCCAACTCCTGGCACCGCACAGGTCTACCCAAAAGTTCAGACCATGTGACTAAGCACACAGTCCAATCACTTCGTGAATTCAGACAGGCTCGGTGCAGTGACTACTTCACTGGGGAGCCTGTTCCAGTGTGCAACCACCCTCTCGGTGAAGAACCTCCTACTGATGTCTAGTCTAAAGTTCCCCTCCCTCAGCTTAACCCCATTCCTGCAGGTCCTATCACTGGTGTTTATGGAGAAAAGGTCTCCTGCCTCTCCACTCCCCCTTGCAAGGAAGTTGTAGACCGTGATGAGGTCCCCCCTCAGCCTCCTCTTCTCTAGGCTGAACAGGCCCAGTGACCTCAGCCGCCCCTCATAAGTCTTCCCCTCCAGGCCCTTCACCATCTTTGTCGCCGTCCTCTGAACACTCTCCAACAGTTTAATGTCCTTTTTGTACTGTGGTGCCCAGAACTGCACACAGTACTCGAGGTGTTTGTCAATTGTCAGTGTGTTACTACTTTTTTGTTTGCATTTGGCATGCAAGAAAAAATGGTGACCCAGCAAGTCAGCAACTTAAGATAGTTGTTACTACATTGCTTAAGGTCAAAGTCTTAAAATGCAAGCTGGTTAGCCCTAGATCTAGATTATACTACAAATATTAATCAAAGATAACAGGTTTACTTAAAATATCATTTTAAAATTGATGATACTGTTGGAATGTCATAGTTATATAACACAATCCCCAGAGGACACTCAGAACAGTATCTGAACAGTACGGATGAGTACAGTTCCCAAATCACCTTCTAGCAAGAGAAATACCAAAGTTTCATAATCACGTAGTCTGAGTAAAAAAATAAAAAAACTGTTGAGTGAAGTATCTTGAAAAAAAAAAGAAAACCAGTAATGTGAAAGATTCAAGGTATTTGGAAAGGAAAAACGGAACGCATCCATCAGCAAAAAAATATTACAAGGAAAAAATTATTTCCAGTAATACTATAAAACCGGAAGATCGTAGCAGACACTGAGACCCAAATCGTACCCAGAAGCATGGATTTTTGCAACTATAAACCAGTTTAAATAACGAAAAATATCCCAAGTATTTAGTGTATTTTTAAAAGCACCTTATTCTGTTTTTTTATTACAACAGTTACGATTCAGGAGATCATGCCAAAAGTTTTAAAAACCACAAAATAGCTTTAAAGTTTTGCAAGGTGTTTTTTTTGTTTTGTTTTGTTTTTTCCCCAACTATTGAAATTTACCTTAGCATATCCTGCTTCTACAAACATTCAAACATCCTTATAAAATATTTTATTACCATGTGAGAATCTCCATCTGTGTCTTCACAGTACATTGTGTTTTTATTCCCTGTAATGAATGAATTTTATTCTTGCTTAAATGAAGTGTTCTTGTTTGGCTGTTTCCATCAAACAGGGAAAAAGTTAACACTAAAAGCATAGATAATGTCTTGATCTTGTATGTTCAGAAAGCTCTGCTCCTCTGAGGAGGGTTTTAATCTGGAAGTCTAAGTTCTACCAAGAGCATGAATTACAGACAAACTTGTTCCCGTCTCCAGTTAGAACATCCCTACCCACAACTATCACACAGGATCACAAACCTCCTCCATCAGTCACAAACAGCTAAAGAATGACTTTTCAGACATTATACACAATGAACTGCATGTTTATGGTTTTCTGCTTGCATAACAGTCATGGGTTTTGTGCTAAGAAAGACTCACATTGTCATCTGGTGCTTCTATTCCTACTTTGGGAAACTCTGGTTGCTTTGGGAGAGCTATGGTATGAAGGTATGATGGTATGAAGGTGGTCACTACAATGAGAAATGTATAATAAGCAATTCTGATATTTTATTCCATATTTAGAGATCCTGAACTTCAGCAGCTTTAGATAACTTTACTTTGATTACAGATATCAGATGTGAAACTTAGTAAATTCACAATAATTCTTAATTATCTTAAAAGCACAATTGCATGGCCCATCTGTTTTCCCTTAAATCTACAGTTTTAAATTAAGTGGAAACATTGGTTGATCAGGCTTAAATAAATAAAAGTATTTAATTTCATACTGCCCTGTGTCTCTATGTCAGGGAAGTCACAGAAAAAAATCAGAACTAATGTCAATGTTCTTTAATCAGAGTTGACTATATGAAAGAAAACAAAGCACCAGCTGTCTCCTATAGTCATCAAATATAGCAGAACTAAAAGGAGGCATTACTTCATTTGACTTTATAGCGTACATTTAGAAAGTTTAAGGTGCTTTCAGAATTCAGTCTCTCAGGAAGAAAGTGTAATCTACAAATGTAGTACAGTACCACTGTCCTTCTGTTTTTTCAGGGATTAATACTTATCTGCCACATTATAATGCCTCAGTACTGTAGGCAAATTAGTCAGTAAAAAAGTAGACATTTGAATTATTTTCAGTATATTTCTATTTCCTGATTCTGAAACTTTAAAAACACTTCTTTTCCTCCAAAACTATGAATTTCTCCCCAGGTTAGAAATTTCAGGAATTTCAACCATCACAGAACTACTTTATCTTTATAGGCAGCAGCTGAGTTTCACAGTTTAAAAAAAAAAGGAAGTTAACTGAAGATGTATTAATTGGAATTAGCTATTGTGTCTTGCACTGTAAAAGATGCCTTATGTCCCCTTTTAACTAGAAAGGCAGAACACAAATCCATAATAAATCCTCAATAATTCTGCTATTTTCCCTGATTAATAAATGATTTAGAAACACTGAATTAGATCTCTGAGCAGACGACTGAATCAGTAAGACCAAATGCTATAGCATTCTGTATTGTTAGCTTTCAACCTGCCAAGAAAAATAAGAAAATTAACACCCCTGAGGGTTTTTATAATGTAGCAAAAATTAAGACAAACCTATACTAACCACACAAGGATAGTAACATCTGTCATCTAGACTAGTGCATTTTCAAATGCAACGTTCAAAATTGTGGTCATTCCAAGTCTGAGTTCTCAGTCTTCATCATAGCCCACTCCTGTGCATACTACACAGTAGGAAAGCCTATCAGCTGTGCAGACACTACTGAGCGTGGCTTCAGTTTGCTTTTATAAGATCTGGAGAATTTAAGGACATGGCTGGAAGCAATCAGTTCTTCCACGTGTTTTGTGACTCAGTGCAAGGAGTCATTCAATGCTATTCATAGCATACCGTCTACAGAATTACGTTAATTATTCACAAGTCTGGCACGGTAAGTTTGGCTCTAAGAGTTAAATTTAAATAATGTTTCTTCCATCAGGAGGTTTCTAGCCACTTATACATTTACAGAAAATAAGGTATCTGAAGAAAGCCATTGGGAGGGTGCTTGACAACTAGGGACCTAATTCTATAGCGCTTCCTCAATGAGCACATGATTTGTTTCAGTGCTATTGCACTTAATGCAAGATCCTCCGAATAAAAGACCCAGCCTATGACTGTAGTTCCACTTAATATCTGCAGAGGCATCCCACTCTGAAGTGACCTGCTGTCTTGTCTCTTCAGTGACTAAGAGCCTAGCACAGAATAGCCAGCCTTGAATTCTTAAGAGCCTACCCAATCCTCAATCTATCTTCTAGGGAAGGTTCTGACGGTCTTTAGATCTCTTCTCCTCCTTGTCTTGTGTTCTTTCATATACTCTTTTCCTAGACTTATTAACTTACTGAGTTCAGCTCAGGTTCAGCTCGTCCTGACCATTTTTCTGACTCCAAACTTGTTCCACCTTGACTTGAAGCTAACCCCAAATGCCTCTGGGTTTCCTGAGAAGTGAAGGTTCCCCCAAATGCTTTCAACAATTGCCTTTTCTACCTTCCCCTATGACAGTATATCATCAACACTTGTAACCAAAAACATACTGAAGGAACATAATTTCAGAAAGAAAATTAAGCAAGCACTAACTCCAAGCTATTCTTACTTACTGTTGTCTGCCCTGTCCGTATCCCTTCCCAGAAAGTTTTCCTTTAAATCACATTTCAGGCAATAGGGCATGTGACACCCATTATAGCTGGTAACTAAGTCTTCCTCCCCACTTGTTAGAAAGGGACTATTTATAGGCATTTAAGGCCAAAAAAATGCCATTTGTACAAACTGATATACTGGCTTGCCAATACACGTTACATGTTGTTACCAATACCAAGAAAATATATAACACAATGCATGTTCATGCATATGCCATTGCTACTTCTCTTTCATATGATGCATTCTCATGCAGATGAGCTTCAAGAACCTAGCACAGAAATTTTAGCAAGAACATAAATAATACATGGCATAGAAATAATGAAAGTGAATTATGTTACAAATTTTAAAGGGCAAGGTCTTACTCTCAGTAAACCAGAAGGAACCAGTTAGCCTCTGATGTCATTTCTTTACTTCAAAACCACTAAAATTTGTGGGAGTTACAGCAGGGATTTTGTCCTGCAGTAACAGAACTGCCCAGAAATTGTGAAAATTCATTTCTGCTTCACACATGCATTCCATTGTTAGGAAAATCACAATCAGTTTGAACTTGATGATCTCATATTGAAATATCTGTTCACCCCTTGCCTCCTTTCTTTGATGCCCAGACAACTTGAGAATTCACATCTGTTTAATCAAAGCAGAAATGGACATGACTGTAATGAACCAACTGGTCAGTGAAGCATACCTTGGGAAGACACCATTAAACAGCATTGGAAAAGAAGCTGTAAAGAATGAATTCAAGCATCCACTTCATGTTATGTTCATTATAAAGATGATTAGCAGAGGATATATCACAAGAGCTAAGCTCCTTGCATCCAAAAAGATAATTTCAAAAAAGAAACAAATTTACTCTATCATATACATATTGAGGTAGTGCTGAAAAGATTTATTTTTTCCAAAGTTGAGAATCACCAGCTGCTTCTATAATCTTCACTGAAAGTTTATGGGGACTATCACTGACTTGGAGAAATAACTGACCCCAAATATTTTCCTTGATTTAAATTAAAGATTTTTATTCTCCTACAGATTGCAAATAACGTACTTTATGCTAAGTTATAATGAATCTAACATTTCAGTCAAAACTTCAACAACGTTGCAATTAAAAAAAGTAAAGCCACCTCTCCCAAAACAGAAACTAGAAACCCTAGGTTTGCCAACTGCTATGGTCAAATTTGGATTACAACGCAACACTTCAGACCTGCACATGAATGGACACTTGCATGCCATAGCAAAGGCCATGATGCTGTCTTCCTTCCGCAGCATCCCCATACAGTCTATCTCTGGGCACATGCAATGAAGAGCAATGCAAGGAGAGCGGCTTGTAGGAAATTAATAAATTGAATGCTTAAAAACTGACTTCAGACACCAGCTCCCAAAGACTACGCATGTAATTCAACACAATTTCAACCACTTTTAAAAGCACATGCAACCCAGCAGCTTCCAACCGAATCACCTCCATTTGAGAAAATTCTGTCATTTGTCTGAATTCAGTCACGCAACATCTGTCCTACCACTGCATAGTCATAGGCTACAAGTTCCTCCAATTAAATGTGCTCTGGATGCCACTGAGCAAGAAAGTAAAAGCTAACTGATTCTGCAAATGATCTTGGTTGCATGTATCAGACATATCACTGTTTCCTACCATTCTCCAGCAAGTTTAAAAGCCCGTCCGCATGAAACAATACCTGGGAAAATGATGAAAGATGGGGGAGGAAAGGCAGAAGGGTAGTGTGAGTTGTCGCAGACCTCTGGTGGAAAAGCAAATGTGCAAAATAATGTAATTAGCAGAGATCATTTTCAACACATTAAATTTGCAATACATATTCCTCCACATATGCTTTCCTTCAAGGATATATACTGACAGAAGATAATGTCAGTAGAAGATGCTGCCATGGAAGGGCACTCTGCAGCAGGTCCTTGTTTTTGCACCTCCTCCCCTAACCTAGCAATAGAAACCAGATGGTTGTTCCTCTTTTAGGCACTATAAAAAATCCTAACTTCTTAAATAGAAATATATACACACACAGCTGTAGAATCATCTCTATAGCCAACATAGGCAAGCTTATTTCTAGCAATTCAGCATAGCGTATGTGACACAATTTGAATTCTACCTGCACACAAATTCTAATGAAAGGACAATCTTCCTTAAAAGATCACCTTCAATTTTTTCCTCCCATACTCAGAATTCTGAGTTTAGTCATAACTAAACTATTACCTGCCGTTTTCAACAAGCACCTCAGATGTTTGTTAAATACAGCACCAACCTCTAAAGAAACGAGCTTACAAAATGTAGAGGAAATATAAACTACAAAAGATCCTGTAGTTTTAGATTTCTAACAAAATAATTAGGAAAAATCCCTGGAGAGGAAATTGCACACAGTTGCACACACTCTTCTGTTTCTTAAACATGAAAACCTAAGTCAGTTTTGGTGAAATCTGAATTTCAGGTTCCTATGACTGGTTATCTAGTCTTTTCTCCCTCGCAGCCTTAACAATTACTCTGGTTTTTGTTAATACACTTTGTCCTCCTAAGCCATCCATCCATCTCCTTTGCCTCAGGTCTGAGGGAAATGATGTAGATTTTTAACATCAGCACCGATTAGAGTTTTACTTTGGTGCGACGTTTGCAGTGTGTACACAGCTGAACCACAAAAAGGGAATTCTAAAAAGCAGATAATCTCAATGTTGTCTGTGAATTTGTTTTGATCAAACATGCCTCACAGCGTTTAAAATACCAGAAGAAAGATGTTAAAAATAAATATATACATTTTCCTTTTTCCTGTTTGAGTCTGCCTATTTGAAACTCTGAACAAGTGCCAAACACTGCAATGAGATTTTATCATATTTCATTCATCCCTACATTATGAACCATTCTAATAACCTTCACTCACCAGAGTGAATTCTATTTAGGTCTAAAGGATTTATTCATAGACAGGTCAAAGTAAAGCAGAATTTGGATTTTTCAAGTTCTCTCTAGACTGTAAATCCTACACTGTTATAGTTGCTACCTTTTGCTCATGAGGTTAATGGGGAAAAAAAAAAAAAAAAAAGCAATTGCATCCTAATTTATGTTATTTTCTTAAATATGTCCATCCACAATACAGATTTGTCACATCTGAAGAGTTACAAGGTACAAAAGGATGCTCGCTCTGTGACATGGGTGGGCTACACTGTCACGAGGGCTTTAGAGATTTAAGAACAGCTTTCCCCCAAGCACCATCTGAGGGTCCAAGCCCACGAAATGCTGGGTCTACTCGATCAACAATACACTCAAAACAGGGGCTTGCAGAACCTATTGCTATGTGCTTGGCTGATACAAAGATGCGAGAGCATTGCGTTCCCTTGTAGGCTAATGAACACACGTAAACTACGTGGGGATGCATGAACTCACCTTTTATGAGCACAGCCACAGGGAACTGTGCCTCTTAGCTGAAGTAGCTGGGAGGGCATCGGGTAGGAAGGGAACACTGAACATACAGTAGGCCCTGCCACAGGTCTGTTATTAACTGTTCTCTGCCATATTGCCATTTACGGGCATGCTCCCACTCTTTCAGCACACCGTTGCTTACCTTTGACTCTAAGGTTCTTTGTTTCCAAGTAATAAATACTTTGGGCTCCAGGGAGCAGACAGGAAGATCATACATGACTCTAAAAAACTTTACTGTTGATAGATTATTGTAACTGCCTATTCACTATTAGCTGAAATGGTATTAACTGCACACTTAATAAATAGGCTGTTTGTTCTTTCCAACTGAAGCAATACTGTAACAGGACTTCTGAAGAGAAGACCATTAAAAATATAAAGGCATCACACAGCAAGTAATTTGGGGAATGTGGTTTCAGTTTTCTGTTCATCCCAGCACAATCAACAAATGCTGCATCAATTAAAATTGCTGCTGCTTGAATAAAAATCAGCTGCAGGCCTCATACACTATAAGAGCAATCTTGATGTTTCCCAGAAATAAGGCATTAATGTAAATTATAGCCATGTTAGCATGGTTTTATAACAACATAGAGTAATCATTTTGCTCTTCTCTGGACAAAAACAGAAGCCTTGGCTCTACCAGGGAATAAATAACTGCCCTAAGCCACAAGCCAATGAACCTAGTGAAGAGCAAACTTAACTGCAAACCACCAGCAAGTTGTCAGAGTAGAAGCCATAAGACTGTTTCTTCCTCCCTTATGAAGTCACTTAAAAGGAACTTCATTTCACTTAGAAGCAGAAGAAAATATTCCCATTTATGTCGTAATTCGGTCTATTTAAATATTATCTGATAATCACTAAATCTTTTGTACTCAAAAATTAAATTGCTTAAAAGAAGCCTACACAATTAAGAAACAGAATAGAAGCATGCTGTAAGCATATTTTACAGCAGAAAGAGAATAATTGGGAAGGCAGAAAGAAAAAAAAAAAATCCAAATAGATTATTCTAAAAAGTTTCTTGAAAAAGGTGAAAAGAAAAAAGAAAAGAGCACTAACTATGGACAGCAATTACTGTAGTTAATCTGCAAGATTTTTAATGAGAAAAAGCATTATGTAAGAGCTAATACTTAAGTCATCCACTCCCATGATAAAAGCCACTTTATCCTGTTAGTAATCTCCTATTAAGATATAAAAACAACCTGATATAGTTATACAGATACTCAAAAGTTCCTATGTGGTACATTTGTGTTGCTAAGATGATTCTGAAGAAATCTTAAAAGAGGGCTTCTACTGAAGAACAGTAAAAGAATACTTGTAAGAACTGATGATGGCCAAACAGCTAATATAACACACTGAAGAACATCCATCTCTTCATGGCATTGTATGATAGTGCCATTATAGCACAAAGAAGCACAAAGTGATTGAACTTTGCAAATAATGTTTGAGTTCTGCAGTCCAATAAGCCTTTTTCCCCCAACTGTATTATATATTTATGAACATATATGTATTTTATGAACAGCAAGGTCAAAAAGCAGTGTAGATTTCAGTTACATTTATACATGGATTTTTTATTTACTTATAACATTAACTTCACAAGCTTGTTTAGTCAAGTGTACTGATGTTTTATTTTCAATGGAAATGTTCTCAGTGCAGTCTGACAGAGTAAATAATTCTACTTATATGCAAACACATTTCTCATAGGTATCTCACTTCATTTCTGATGTTGGACTTCACCAAACAGCTGGATGCCCGTACTCACAGCTAGATACCTGCTGCTGGATGGCTACAGTACTCATGGCAGAAGAAAAAGCAGAAGGAACGATATGCAGTGAACTGGGCATGCTTTAATCAGACTAAATATTTGGGTAACAGTCAAATTCTTCCTAAAACATGCATTGCCAGTGTATGTATGACACAAGAGTTCACTGGAGGAGAAATATAAAATAAGACTCCAATGCATGGGAAGGGCAAACTAATTCTCAAAACATTAGTTGAGTGATTGATTCTCAAAATTGAGAATCACATTGAGTGATTCTCAAAAAATGGAATTGATTTATTTCTTGCAATCCTATATAAATTACTTTTTTAAGAGTTAGTTATAACTGGTATCACTCAAGCATGCATGGGCAGGAAGATTTGATGTTTTCAGTTCCTTGGCTATACTCCTCATGCATCTTCCTTTTCTTCACAAAATTAATGAAATCTAACATCACCACAGTACATTCTCTAATGCAAAAGTCTCATGATTTACCCAGTACCATTGCTACTGGGTCAGATGTTATCTTTGGTTATACCAGCAGAAATCCCATTCTGACTCTGCTGCCAACAACAGCTACAGAACCACACAGAGTTTGCACTAGTTTTTAACAGCAACTCTTTCTATTACCTAGTGGTGAATCACATCAGCAGCACCAGAACTTCATAGAATCATGGAATATTCTTATTTGGAAGGACCCATAAGGATCATCAAGTCCAACTCCTGGCACCGCACAGGTCTACCCAAAAGTTCAGACCATGTGACTAAGTGCACAGTCCAATCGTTTCTTGAATTCAGACAGGCTCGGTGCAGTGACTACTTTACTGGGGAGCCTGTCCCAGTGCGCAACCACCCTCTCGGTGAAGAACCTCCTCCTGATGTTGAGCCTAAACTTCCCCTGCCTTAGCTTAACTCCATTCCTGCGGGTCCTATCACTGGTGTTTGTGGAGGATGGGTCACCCTCACCCGCCCCTCCACTCTCCCTCATGAAGAAGTTGTAGACTGCGATGAGGTCTCCCCTCAGCCTCCTCTTCTCCAGGCTGAACAGGCCCAGTGACCTCAGCCGCTCCTCGTATGTTTTCCTCTCCAGGCCCTTCACCGTTTTCGTCACCCTCCTCTGGAGGCTCTCTAACAGTTTCACATCCTTTTTGTACTGTGGTGCCCAGAACTGCACACAGTGCTCGAGGTGAAGCCACACCAGCGCAGAGCAGAGCGGGAACATCACTTCCCTTGACTGACTAGCAATGCCATGCTTGATGCACCCCAGGGTATGGTTGGCCCTCCTGGCTGCCAGGGCACACTGCTGGCAAGTTTTCAGGCTGGCAACTTCATGGCAAGTTTTCATACTTCTATGCTCTCAAGCTCACTTTCTCTGACAAGCCAAGACAGGAAAGGCAGAAGAAACATAAGTATGCTGGGTCTAACCTGAAAAATATGACTGGGATCTGAAGCGTGCACTCATGCCTGGGACTCCTCAGTGCAGTTTACAGGCAGCCATTGATCCACTTCCAGAGAGCATGGGGAAGTTGGAGATGAATTATCATCACCATTTTGAAACAGGCCTCAGTTCTGCTTTTTGTTACAAAAATGCTTGCTGCTTCATGTTCTCAAACCCTCCCACCCAGAAGCATGACTTCCACCTAAAAGATTGTTACCATTTATATAAACCCAAAACCGACTCAAAAAATTACACCATAAATGTAACACAAACATTTCAAAAGTGGTATTGGAAGCAA
Organism: Heteronetta atricapilla; assembly: GCA_011075105.1. Lineage (NCBI taxonomy): Eukaryota > Metazoa > Chordata > Aves > Anseriformes > Anatidae > Heteronetta > Heteronetta atricapilla. The sequence continues at coordinate 27,338,406 of CM021734.1, read as the reverse complement.
TGAAAATAATTTTAGTACCATCTCAACTACTCTCTTAACTAATCCTTTTATCTTTAATTATGAGTGCATAAACAGCACACTAACTAATGAAAGACTGCTCTTACTTTTTCACACAACCTTTCCATACTTTTCATCACTGCGGATCAAGTCTGAAAATGGTCATATATTTCCTTGTTATGGAAAAGGAGAACTACATATACCTTCAGAGTAGTCCAATATCTATTTATTGGTTATGGTCTAGTGAAAAACATGTATCTTTTAGATAAAAGACGACTTCACAATGAATTTATTATTTCACATAATCCACTGTATAGTTGAGGTTAGAAAGCACCTTGTAAAGTTGTATCCAACCGCCCTGCTCAGAGGTGAGTCACCTGGAGCAGGTTCCCCAGGGCTGTGCAACCTCGGTTTTGGATGTTTCCAAGCATGCCGACTCCAACATCTCTCCAGGAAACCTGTGCCACTGCTCAGGCACCCACACAGTAATTTCCCCCCCCCCCCCTTTTTTTGATTGAACAGATTTTCTTGTATTTCTCATTGTGCCCATTGCCTCTTGTCCTATCTCTAGGTACCACTGAGCAGAGCCTCTGTCCATCTTCTTTCGTTCCCCCTTCCAGGTATTAACATTCATCAGTAAGATCCCTTTGAGCCTTCTCCTCCCCAGGCTGAAGAATCTCAGCTTCCTCAGCCTTACTCACAGAAGAGAAGCTCAAAGCCCTTCACTGATCTTCATGGACCTTTGCTGTACTCACTCCAGTAGCTTGATGTCTCTCTTGTTCTGGGGAGCCCAGAACTTGTCCTGGTACTTGAGCTATGGCTCACCAGTGCTGAGCAGAAAAGAAGGAACCCTTGTCCTGCTGGCAGCACACTGCCTAATACAGCTCAGGAGAGTGGTGGCATTCTGCAACAACACTGCTGGTTGCTGTTTATCTTGTTGGCTTTTTAATGTTTTCTATTCCCTAATTCACTGTTACATGAACGTTGCTGTCTTCAACTCTGACTATATGAATTTTATGAATTTGAGACTTATTTTATGCCAGTGAGAATTCTTCTCATTACTCTAACATTCACATAATAATTTCATCTTGCAATCCAAAACAGTTTAATCCATTTTTAGCCAAAGCTTGGGTTTAAAAATAAGCTACAGAAAGAAGGCAGATGGACCTGTAAGTAATGAACCTACCAAAGTAAGTTAAAATAGACCTTGAAAATACCTCTGATCTAAACAGCAAACTAGAGAGAAATAATAATAATAAACTATACTACAAAATGAATAGAAAAATCTCACTGTATATCACAACTTTTTGGTTGACCAAAGATCATAATTTATTCAGTCAGGTACAGATGTTTCCACAATTATTCACAGTCTTGGACTTGTTTCAAGTCACTATTCTCAACATGCTTTTGGAAACTGCTAACATGTAATGATCAAGAGCCCATGCATCAAAGTGCTAAATTATTAAAAATGAGACCTCAAAGCTCGAGAAGCCATTGACTATTTCCTTTAAAAAACTATTTGGTGTTTAAACAAAATCTGCTTTTTCTCAGTCTCTTCCAAAACCATGATCCACTAGCTACTAGCTGAAAAGAAAAAACAGGGGAAAGGCTGTTCTGAACACTGTTCCATGCAGTTGCAAACTGATTTTTATGACTAAACAGCAAGCGTACACAACATGTGGCAAGAAAGCCAATTATGGCCCACGGGGTTATAAAATGCAGCCAACAACCATCTCGCTCCCTGTAATTACATAACTGATTAAAAACTAATTAACTGTATGTATTGCTTGTTAACACAAACAAGAAAATTTAGTTCAGCTATCTGGGAAGCTGGCAGTCTAGGAAAGCAAGATTGTAGAGCTTTCTTGTGGCTTTAAAGAATATATATAAATTAAAAGGGAATTCAGAGTTCTGATAGAGTTGTTTTGTTTATGTATGTGAAGTTCCAAAGCAAGTTCTACCCTTTGAAGGGCTATAAACTCAAGACTCTGTAGCCTCCAAACTACTACAAAAGCTCTGTGTGTCAGGAAGGTGAATATCTCCAGATATTCTTGCTCTCAGCTGGAGCCTTTCATCCCCCTCCAGAGCACCACATGCTTGCTTCTTCAGAGTGAGGACTATGGATTTATGTTCCATGATGCCTCACTGCTACTTGCCCTGGTATCCCCTGTAATTCCTCCATCTTGCACAATTCCCCCTTTATATGCATACCCCTGAAACTGCAAATGACAATACGCATTGTTGCTGTTTTCAAACCATGCTTCAACAAACTGGTTGCCCAACTTGCATGTGCAATTGTCCAGTGGAAAGGAAAGCAGGAAGAATAACTCGAGATGATAGGACAGCCTTTTTTTTTTTTTTTTTTCAGGGATGACGTTACTTTGACTCTCTCTCTTGCACTTAATTTCTAGTTATCTTGCAGAAGTGTTGGTTTTTTTTCACTCCTATCTGTCACACGAATTAGGTTAAAATCAGCTACAGGCTGTTTAATGCTAATAACACATTCTTACAGCTGGAGAGCGTGGTCACAAAATCCAGGTGGGAAACCAGTCTCAGGGGAATTTTACATTAATATTTCATATATAGTTTTGGGGAAATGTTTGAGCAATAGGAGTCCAAAGATACCGGCCACTCCAAAGCAGGGACCCTTAAAATAACTCATATCATCTGTTGTGCCATGTATTGACTTCACAGAATCCCTGATAAAAGCCTGGAATTCTCATGTCTGGGGATGCGATCCCCTTCTGAGGGAAGGCCTGTGAGGACTTGTACAGGTGTAGGCAGTTTGGTCTGCGTATGGCCTGGGAGACAGCAAAAAGCTGGGGAGAGTAGGCCAGTGGCAAAATCGGGGCGGGGGGAATGATAGGATAATGGGGTAGTTAGCAGGACCTGAATTTGGCAAAGTAGGGGCAGATGAGGGTGCATAGGTTCCTGCCCAGCAAAGTCAATAAGTGCTTCTTGGGATGCATTAAACACAGCATTGCCAGCTGGTCGAGGGAAGGGATTGTCCCACTCTGCCCCGGTGTGACCTCACTTCGAGTACTGTGTACAGTTTGGGTGCCACAATATAAAAAAGAACTGTTAAGAGAGTGCCCAAAGGAAGGATACAAAGATGGTGAAGGGTCTAGAGGGCAAGACCTATGAGAGAGGCTGAGGTCCCTTGGTTTGTTCGGCCCAGAGCAGAGCAGGCTGAGGGGAGGCCTCATGGTGGCCTGCAGCTCCCTCACGAAGGGAGCGGAGGGGCAGGCGCTGAGCTCTGCTCTCTGGGGACAGCGACAGGACCCAAGGGAACAGCATGGAGCTGGGACAGGGGAGGGTCAGGATGGTGGTTAGGGAAAGGTTCTGCACCCAGAGGGTGGTCAGGCACTGGAACAGGCTCACAGGGAAGTGGTCAGAGCACTGAGCGTAATGGATTTCAAGAAGCTTTTGGACAGCACTCTCAGACATGTGGTCTGATTTTTGGGTGGTCCTGTGTGGAGCCAGGAGTTGGACTCAGTGATCCTTGTGGGTCCCTTCCAACTCAGGATATTCCATCATTCATCAGACCTGCAGCAAAGAGACATGCTTGGCCACATGTGCCATTGCAACTGAGGTCCAAGTGGGCAAGAAGGTCCTAGCACAAAAACATTCACCTGGGAGGAAGAGGTAGCATTTTCTCACAGATGGGAAATAAAATAATTAAAACATATTTTTGAAGCGTATGAAATATATTGCCTTTGTGCTCCTCATTCTAACGATGAATAAAATGTTTTGCATAATGGCAACTGTTTTAAAAGTATTGATTTAAGATAGTTAAGGAAGCTGGTATGTTATCTACTGCAAAACAGCAGAATGAAAAAATCCAACTTCTGTCTGACCTTTTCCTTCTGGATGCTCATGATAAACTGTTAGATTATTTGCCAACAGTAAACAGTATTTCTTCATTAAGCTAAAAATAAAGCTGCTCAAACTTAAGCTATGAATAAGCAAAATTCAGAATGAAAACATCATGGAAATTATGTACAATTCAACCATGCTGTCTACAAAAATACATTCTTTTATTTGCTAAGGAATGAATGCAGTACATAAGGACTCGTGCTTTTGAAGTAAGATAACTTTAGAAACAAAACAAAACAAAAAAAACTTACATATACATTTTTCTGTAACCAGAAGCTGACACAAAAAAAAGTCATTTTAGTCATAATACCTAGTGATTGAGAGGTTTTGGGGGTTATGTCCTCTTCCAGTGAAGGAAAGATATGGAGTCCAATGGAACTGTGTCAGATAATGCAATCTGAACCAGAAGGTTGCAAACCTCCAGAAAAATTCACTGATTAGATAATCTGTGACTCACTGAATAGACATTAGATAAAAGCACTTTTATATCCTATTAAAAAAAAAAAAGTGTTGGGAGAAGAACAGAGAGAAGGAAGCTGCTGAATTATCAGAAAGAGAAGGGAAGCCTCCCACATAGAGCAGCAGTTGCAGCTGAAGAATCATCTGAAAAAGGAGAAAGACTAATCTACTTAGCCAGCAATAACCTGGAGGGAACAGAGAGGAAAAAAGCATCTAATTCCCAACCAAGAGTAGGAAAGAGTACATTTTTCACAGCCTGAGAAAACAGCAGGAAAAAGAGGTCTTGAAAGTGGTGTGAAGGGGGGCTCCTGTATGCATGGATACAAAAAGATGTAAGGATTCTTAATGAAGAATCCTTTGAGAAGTAGAAGAGGAAACATTCCAAGAATTTTCCAGATTAAAAAAAAAAAAAAGAATCGGAGGTATAATTTACCTAAAAAAAGAAGCTTTTGTCAAGAGGATAGTGCTATGGACAAGGACAGGAACAAGAAGTCCATATCGCAAGACTCTTCCTTGAAAAAAATTTTTTTTTTTTTTTTTTTTTTTTAAAAAAAGGCAGCATTTCCCTTTCAGTTACTGAAGAAAACAAATCTAGTGAATTTTATTTCTGTCATCATAACATTTAAAGTAGTTAAGTGAAAACTAGTGTGCAATAAAAAGTTATATATATATATGTGTATATAAATGGATATATATAAAAGACACCAAAGTTTCCACTTCAATCTCACTGCTTCCATAATTTTTGTTGCTCAAATTATATCATCAAGAAGCTATTTAGACTCAATAGACTGGCTCCCAAGCTTGTTTCATCAGCAAAAAACAATTACACGTTATTTATTATTAGAAGCTTAGATTTGGCAAAAGTCAACAAGATACATACATTTGAAATTAGGGCAATAGAGTATCTCTGAATTACTACCACATGTGCCTCAAATTATATTCAGGGAGGCACCAGTTCCAACATTCAGAGCCTCCGTGCACATTACATCGAAGCATAATTTACATCAGACCTTACTCATTAATCTTCCATGGTGGTAGTTGTGCGTCTCATTATTTTTTAAAGATTTGGATAGCAGTGATTTGTCTAAAATACAGTCCTTACATATAACAAACTGTTAGACTCTGTGGTCTGCCTATTCAATACCATTTTATTATTTATTTGTGTCTTTCCTCAACTTTCCTCAGCCATTCCTGTCATTTATTTGCTTTACCAGACTTAATCATAGAATCATTTAGCTTGGAGAAGACCTCCAAGCTCACCTCATTCAACCTTTAAACTAGCATTGCCAAGTCCACCATTAAACCATGTCACTAAGCACTACATACACATGTTTTTGGAAGACCTCTATGGACAGTAACTCAACAGTACTTCACTGGGCAGACTGTTCCAATTCAGTGAAAACTTTCTTCTTCATATCCTACCTAAATGCCCCCTGGTACAACTTAAGGCCGTTTCCCCTCACCACCTAGTGCTTGGGAGAAAAGATCGATCCCCATCTCGCTATAGCCACCTTTAAGGTAAAGGTAGAGCAAGGCAATTGCAGAGTACCTTTCACCTTGTATTTCTGTATGCCACTAAATATATTAACACTATGCTTTAACATCTGGTTTAGCCTTAAAGTGGTCAGGAAGTTGGACTGGATGGTCTTTGTGGGTCCCTTTCAACTGAACCATTCTATTCTATTTGCATTTCAGCTCCCAAACAGTACTTCACACTACACGTGCATTGTTTTTCTTCCCCATCCTTCTGCCTCAGCACATATGCTTTAATCAAGGTTTGCAAAAGAGAAGCTTTTCCACCCACTCAGCTTGACAAATGCCAAGAGGTCTCCACAGTTAAGCTTTCTTTTGACTTCAAAATGATCTTTCGAACATGAATGTGGAGTAAACATTACAGCTGGCTTCTCGTGTTCGTAAGCAAGTAAACTATTTTTTGATTCCTCTTCAGCTGCAGACATGCACGCCAAACTGTAGCAGATCACAGTAACTAATAAGAACCACACCACATGCAATGAAAGCATCCAGGAAGGGCTGCTCGTAGGGATGGTGCGCAACATAGCAGCAGTAGAACAACGAAAACATGCCTGCTCCCACAGCCACAGAATTCAAAGCAGAAAGGACACCTTCCATCTCCTTTGCTATGGGGCAGTAGGGTTTAGGCTTTTTTTAAGCTGGTTTGTTACTTCCCACCTGGAAGCCAATATCAAGAAGCACCCCACCCTTCTGCTCATCTCAGACATGCAATAGCACAGCCAGAGAAACCCCAGTGATAGGGGAGGGCAGGATTCAGAGCACGGAGCTTAGAACAGAGCACTCAGCAGATCAATGTCTGCTGAATGGTCAGGTTCAGAAGTGAAAGCTGTTGAGCTTACAGGCTTCAAACATATTTAGGCATCTACAGGAGGACGGGGACCAGCTCACAGCAGCTGAGACGAAACAAGGAATAAATTTTTCATCCAGGTGCATAAAAGTAACGGGGACAGAACACACTACATGACAGCATCATCTGAGAAAACTGTTATAACCTTTTCTTCCTTCACACCCTTCTTTCCTCACTTACTTTTAGTCCACTTGACAGGCTTAACAGAGATATCCTTTTTTCATGTTCAAATCCAAGTCCGCCTTAATCACTGCCTATGAACACAACAGGGAGAACAGCAGCCTGAGTATTTTTTCGCCCTGGCACGTAGGCACAGGATATATTTTTCAGGCCCTGGCTTCAGCCTCGCTCTCTGGTCCAGCTCCCTGAAATGACAGGACAACTCATTCGCACCTCATTTTGCAACAGGCTGAGAGAACGATTTGTTCCCTTGTTGCACAAGCAAGAAAAGCCAGGCTGTCTCAGGACTGCATGGTAGCCTTGGATTCACCCTGCAGTTACTAATGTCTGTTGGTTGCTGAAGACTGTATAGCACTGTAAAAGCAAAGACACTAAAAACAATTAAACAAAGGACACCAACGCACTCGTAACTGAACTTCACTTTAATAACACGTATTGCTCCAGAAGAGACAAATCCCACCAAGAATGGGACAAGAACTAGAGCTATCAGACGTGATCCAGAGAGAAGTAACCACGCTGCATGTGGCAGTGCCCACTGCCCCAAGGAAACACCAGGTAAAACATAGCTAGAGGAACGGCAGATAAACAATCCCAAATAAGCAGGTTTTATATGAAGTACCTTGGGAGTGGAGGAATTGAAGGCAAAGCTCCACAAATGCTGTTTTCAGTGTCCCTGTGGGAGGACTTGGCAGGACCTACAGCCTGGTAATCTGTGTGCCCACAGGCACCCACAAAGGCCCCCAGCATCATGACCAAATCGCTCGCCCCCAGTGAATTTAGGGCCCTCCATGAGTTCAAAACCAGTATTTGTCCTCATACATGTACAAGGAAGCTGAGTAGTCTTACCCATTCCCCGCTCCCACCCCACAGCAAAGACGTTTTCCTTTGTCCACTATTTGGTAGTCCACTGGTATAAAGTCTAGTTCCCAAAAGTCATTCAATAAGCTGTTCTCTTTCAGTCTGTAGAAATAAAACTATACAACACTATAAACATTTTCCGCATTTGACTCCAAGATGCTTGGCGCTTCAGCTGGAAACGCTGCTCTTCTCATTTTTACGTTACAACAGACCACTTTAGACCCACTTTCCATGAAGACAGTAAATATTTTTGTCTTTTATTTTGTGCTTGGTGAGCCCTTTCTAAAACTAGGCAAGAAACTTATGAGCAGCTATTGGGTGAGCATCATTGCCCCAGGCTTAAGCACATCACAAATCAGACTCATCAGAAAAGCAGAGCTATGCCAGGGAATGATTTTCCCTGCTGTAACTCTTCCAGTCATGGGCTGGCCACATAAGGAAGACTAGCATTAAGAGGAGTTGGGATGTACGTCTCTCAAACAGCGAGGAAACAGAACCCCCAGGAGGCAAAAATTCCTCTTTGCATAAAGTTGAAAGCTGAGGAAAGCCATAAACTCTCTGATGAGTGTTGACAGCCTAAGGTGTCATCTTTGTACTTCAACATTTTCTCCTTTTCTGACAAATGGAGGACCCCATGTCTGAGACATGCAGGGCAGATAAAGCATGAACAGTTATAGCGTACAAAATTCAACAAGAACACCGCGCCCATGTAGTGGCTGATTTTTCTGCCACTCTTGCCAACAGGAATGCTAATGTTTCAGTCAAAAGGAGGTAATATCTTTTATAGGACCAACTGATACAATTGGAAAAAAAACAGACAAGCTTTTGGGCACAGAACACCTTTTTTGCACAGACCTGAAGAAGGGCTTGGTTGTCTGAAAGCCTGTTTGTTTGGTGGGTTTTTTTTCAGCTATATTGATTCATCTAATAAAAGATATTACCACTCCCTACCAGCCCTGCCCCGCTTAACAGTCTTTGAACATCGGGACTACAACAGTGGCACTATCACATTTTATTTGTACTGATGGCTTGCAGTATAGAATTTCTATCAGTAACATTTTGTCTCACAGTCTGCTGCTTTCAAAGGCAACAACTGTTATAAATTACACTCATTGCCATCACAGGTCAGCCTGAAGCCGAGGGTGATAAAGAAATAGAAACCACAAAAAGAGCCCCAAGCCTTCTTACCACCATTAAGACCAACCATCAAAATACCCTCCAAATATGACCGATACAACAATATTAGAAAATACCAGGAGCACAAATCCCCAAGTCTCTACTAAAGGAGCAGTAAAACAATTGCAGTATGAGATTTTTTATAATAATATTATAAATAATGTTATTTTCAGGTAAAGATACATCCACAAACTTTCTCCTACATTGTGGCAACGCTGCCAGGCTTACAATAAGGACTGGTCCTGGCAAGCGGTAATCCAACTTGTGAACAGAACCCTAAGGGGTTTATAACGAGGAACATTCAAAGCCCTTCTAATACTGTGTGGGTCTCAGATAGATCTTTGTGTCTTACATATTTTGATACTCTGATTATTTCTGGATCATAGAATCAGATTCTATGGGATTCTATGATTGAAGGGATGAAACAGCTGACTGACCTGTTTCATGCTCAGGGACTGTAGCACAGATACACAATAAGAATCTGAAAACTCATGTCCAGCTAATTAAAACATGCTTCTCTCTTCCCATAGTCTACCACAAACTTTATCACAACTGTAGTTGAAAAACACATATGCTGTACGTGAGAAAATCAATGCTCACCGTCAACATCAATTGACTATTATTTATGTATAGAATATACTGAATTCAAGCATTGCCATCTTTCACTCAAATGTTCATACTTAGATTAGCATAGCCATTTCAGGTTTAACCTTCTAAGGCAACTCTGAATAGGAAAAACACCGTGAAGTAATTTTTCAGTGAATTACCTTTTTTGGTTGTACTCTATTAACAAAATACATTCTGAGTTTTATTTCAGAGTTCCACATAGCAAAACGTGAAACATCTTTGATGAAGGGCAGGTGTTATTTCCAAGATCTCTTTGTATTCAAATCACAAATACATGAACACTATTTTTATTTGATTTACTGGTGCAACTACAGAGTTTTTTGTTGGTTGGTTTTACAGAATCTCCATAATTTTGCTTTGCTGTTCAGATCAGAACAGATGTGGTCATTATCATTAAATGACTTGATATTGTATATATTGTAGATTATATCGATGAATGACTGTGAAATTGTTTTCTATGGCAGTGTATCATCTCTACGGGATGCCTGATAATTTACATGTTAAAAATAAGAAGATTATCTACAAAATATCTTTATTTTGTAGACAAAACTTTTATAAGCTGGCTAATATTTATGTCTAAAAGATTTAAGATATATTAAAATATATATTTATGCAAATAACAGGTATTCTCTTGAACTTACTTGTGGGAAAAGGAATGGAAAAACCTTTGTACAGAAGTTTACTTACTGAAATAAACTAGTTAAATCATCCACAACATGTTGATACATCACATATAAGCCAAACTGACTAGGACACAATGCCAGGGAACAAAAATCTCTAAAATTATATGGAAGTTGAGGAAAGGGGAAAGAAAATATTAATTTCTGCATATGAAATGCAGTAAGAAAAAAAACAGTACAAGTAAGTCCCTCTATCTTCCCCATACTGGTGAACTTTAGAACAATGAACAATGATAAGATATTTTCAGGGCAGAAGAGGTATGATAAGAATTACAATCTGAAAATACTTTCTATATAACATGGAGTTTCTTCATTTTGCTTTCTAATTATCTGTTAGGAAAAAAAAATGAAAATTATACATAGCTTGTTTCTTTGGACATCAGATTTTTGTTTTATTTTTACATTCCTTTCAATGTAAAGAAGATAACGATAAAAAAGAATCTTCAGAAATCTTTTATTGTTGAAATAAAATTGTATTTGTGTTAATAATATCACCGTGCCAACATGGGCTGACCTTCAAAACTAGGTTGGGTTTGAAAGTGTCCTCCTACCCAGAGTGCTGTATGGCACAAAAGCCCATAGACATGGGCACCAAACATTAGTCACTGGGTACTATGGGAGTGCCAAATGTTTAAAAGAATTACTTTTGTGTGTGTGTGTGTGTGTGTGTGTGTGTGTGTAGGCAGCTACATTATATACTGCAGCTGATGTATTTAGCTTTCTGTGACTACAAACCTGAGAGTAATTTTCACACATTCTGCCACATTTGGGTTAATAATATTAGTATTATATATATTTTATGTGCTTCAAAATCTGCTTCAGGACATGTTTGTAGAACGGGTCAGGCAGTCCTGCCTGTGTCAGTAAAGCTCCTGCCAGATGAACAAGAAGGCCTTGCAACTGATATTCCCCAGAAGGCATTAGTTGTATCTTTTATGAAATTATTTCTTTATATGCAGACACAAAATGGGCACCCATTTGATGAACACCACAGACAGTGACAATGTAGCCCTGTCCTTATCTAGCTTCTTATTGCAAGATTAGCATTGATTTTCTTTTATTACTTTTCAGCCAGCTCACAATCACCTACCTAGTGCGTAACCAATCCCTCTGAGTCAGGTAGACAAGAGGTGCTTAGTTGCT
>CM021734.1:27274256-27326930 GCA_011075105.1 Heteronetta atricapilla | reverse complement strand
CCCCCCCCCCCCCCCCCAGAAGGCACTACAAAAGACATGGGACTAAAGTAACAGCATTAATAGACCATGAGTCTTTTTATGGCCATACTACGCCATAGGGCTTGGCCAGTCTGTAAGTCAGGTCATCCCCAGTCAGACTGGCCACTCTGAGCAGCAGTTACCAGCGTTGTCTCCTTACTCAAGGTAGAGCACCCAGGTGAGACACGAGTTGGCTGTTTACTCCTGGCTTGCTGGATGCCAGGAGTGACCAACAAGCATCTTGCTATTCTGTGCAGCACTGCCTGTCACTATCTAGAACCATGTAAACGATATGCTTCCTAGTTTTGTTACATCAATTGCTTACTGGAACATAGTGCACCTCATATTCAGTATGTACTCATAAAACCATAATGGTTGGAAAAGACCTCCAAGATCATCTGGTCCAACCATCCCCCTACCACCAATACCACCCACTAAGCCATATCCCTAAACACCAAGTCCAGCGTTTCCTTGAACACCCCTAGGGATGGGGACTCCACCACCTCCCTGGGAAACCCCTTCCAGTGCCTGACTGCTCTTTCTGAAAATAAATGTCTCGACATTTCCAAGCAAAACCTCCCCGGCACAACTTGAGGCCTTTCCCTCTAGTCCTATCACTAGTTATTGTGAGAAGAGGCCGACCCCCAGCTCCCCACACCTTCCTTTCAGGCAGTTGCAGAGAGCAATGAGGTCTCCCCTGAGCCTGAGACTCCTCTTCTCCAGACTGAACAATCCCAGTTCCCTCAGCCACTCCTCACAGGACTTGTGCTCCAGGCCCTTCACCAGCTTCGTAGCCCTTCTCTGGACACACTCCAGGGCCTTGATGTCCTTCTTGTAGTGAGGGGCCCAAAGCTGAACACAGCACTCGAGGTGCGGCCTCACCAGAGCAAGTACAGGGGGACGATCACCTCCCTGCTCCTGCTGACTGCACTATTCCTGATACAAGCCAGGATGCCGTTGGCCTTCTTGGCCACCTGGGCACACTGCTGGCTGTGTTCAGGCAAGCATTGACCAACACCCCCAGATGTTTTTCCTCCGTGCAGCTTTCCAGCCACTCTGCCCCGAGCCTGCAGTGCTGCATGGGGTTGTTGTGACCAAAGTGCAGGCCCTGGCATTTAGCCATATTGAACCTCCTCTCATTTGCCTCTTCCCATCAACCCATCCGGTCCAGGTACTTCTGCAGGGACTTCCTGCCCTCCAGCAGACTGACACTTTACCCCAACTTGTTGTCGTCTACAAACATAGTGAGGGTACACTCAGTTTCCTCATCTGAATCACCACCGAAAAGATACCGAGACCCCAATCAAGGTATTCCAGACAAAATGCAATATAAGAATATAATAGCAATGTAGCTATTTACAGCTGGAGCCAGATGGAAAGTTAGGCATAACAATGATAGAGAAAAAAATCCTAGTTTTATTTAATGCTATAGTCTCTCTGTAAAGTGGCCTCTAAAGCATCACTGAACTCCTGGATACACAGAGAAACAATGAAGTAAGTCTCCTTGACCTGAACTATAAGAATTGGAAGGAACTTTTAAACCTCTATGTGCAGGCTGCATAATAATTATATTAGAAAAAAAAAGTACAATAAAATACTTCATGCAAATTGCCATCTGGGCCAGGAAGCCGAGTACAATACTGTTTTCATCATCTTTAATGATGCACAGTTTAGATCAGGGCAAGGGGGAGAAGGAAACGCGACCAACCTTTGACCACTACGACAGCAGCATAAGTAATCCCTTATTGCATTATGAAACGATTCATACATGGGGACCTGTTACATTACTGGCCTGTTAACAGTATCACAGCTCCTTACTTTTTTTTTTTCCATTTTGTTTTACAGGCAAGCCTATTGCTGTCATTTGTAGAGAACAGAAAAGCTGTTACAGTTTTAATATAAAACACAGGAAAAAAATACACAGCAGCTGTTCATATTTGCTAGGAAGTCTGTTATAATAATGATGTCATGGAAAAATGCTGGAATCTATTAAAATGGATCAGACAGACAAGCCATTCAAAGCCTTCAAACAATATGCATATACAAGTTGCACCCTTTACCTTACATTAAAATAACAGGCAAAGAGTGGAGTTCTTTAAAAATATCATTCAGAACAGGCAACTGAAGCCATTTCATAGCTTTATTTCAATAAATTCAGTTTACTACTGGAACTACCTAGTAAAGCAAAAATATAAAAGCTACAACCAGCTCACTGTCAAATAAGCTCATTTTCACCTATAAAAGCGTTTAAATTTATTTCGAAATCACAGGCTCAAGCTGCATAGGAACTAAGAGCTCTCCCATTGACAAATGAGACATTTGAGCTCCAGCTATCAACTTAATCTCATTAGGAAGGGTGATTTTTTTTGGGGGGGGGGGAGGGGGGGGGGAATTGGGGAGGGGGGGGTATTTTTCCTGAGTAGGGAATTAAAACGTGCAGTTAAGAGGAGTCCCTTCCAGGCACTCAACTTGACCTACAATTAGCGATCAGACATTCATCATTTACATACTGCTACTCCTGGGCCCTAGCAAGTTTGCACCTCTTGCTGCAGCTTGTTTGCATGCTGCTCCACAAATTGCATAGTATTTGAGCAAGCCTTATGCTTTCTCTTTCCTGGGGTGTATCAAAAAGAGAAGGGTTTGTGGTGGAAACGAGTTTTTGAAGCACCCAGGTAATCACCAAAATTATCCTCATGTTGTCCCCTTTCTGATAAGCTATTCGTTCCTCCCCCTAAGGCTATCATTAGAAATGGTTTTCTGATCATGGCCTAAATACATCTGCCTAATATATGCAAAAGCACTTGGCACAACTTGCAAGTCTTTCTGATAATGTGAGATCCTATTTTGACCCCACATTCTTTAAACACTCAAGCTGACTTTTGCATATTCTGGAGCTGGAAAAGTAAAGCAAGACTGATCACGTTTAATATTGTAAAGTCACAATAAATAGGCACAGACCAAAACAAAGCAAATACCACAAGCAAAGCTTTAACTTGTATACCAGGAGGGCAGAAAGAGAAAGAGCTGTATTTTTCAAGATGAGAACAGACCCTTAGCAGACACTGTAAACAGTTTGAAAACACCTTCCTTGTGTTTTGCCAAACTGCAAAGAAATGAATGATATCAAATTTTGAATGCTCTGGGATACACTGATGAGGTCACAGGTATAGTGAATATACTATAGAAGTAAGCATTCTAAATTTGAGATGGAGTGAAAGTTATTTCAACATTCTTAAATTTCTTCCTTTTCAAACTACCACATTTTGTACCTTATGCTGTTAATTATAAAATACCAGCTACAAACAAAACAATCAATGAAAATACTTTGAGACTCCAAAAATGAATGAAACTGCAAAACGGTTTAAAGTGGTAACTCTAATCAAACAACTTTTCAGATGTCTTGAGACAGCCCTAGTCAGCTATGCGTATCACGTAAGACATGATACTCTGTATTAAACTACATTCAACACTACAATAACTGTCTTTACAAGAAAGAACTACCAGCAAAACTCCAAACCATCATTTAAATTGCTGATGATACAAAAACTGATGATAGCTTCACAGATGCATTCACATAACATACAACCAGATTTCTGAGTTCATACAAGTCCAGCTGCCAGATCAGAACCATCCTATTTAGCGCATGTTTCCAGCCCCACTAAAAGCAGTCAGTTGTGTGTGCAACGTATAGCTCTGTGCATATAACCAAAGGTTCAAAAGATTTGAGCCAGGGGTAAGTACAGTAAAATGAGCCTGAATGCCTTATCTTAGGCACCCACAGTATTCATAAATTTTGACTTTATACTGTTATTGTATATAATAAAACAGTGTTAACATTTAAGATGAACATTCTGGACAAGCTTATGAACTACCCAGTGATTAATGCCCTTGTCTCATGTTTTCAATTTTCATTGCTACTGGAGGTCATATGTTATGATGTCAGCTTGAATCTGGATTTCCATTTTAAGCAAATCTAATTTAAAATTATGATACAAAGGCATATGGTAAAAACAGTTTAAAAAATCCTTTAGTTCTATACAGAATCACGCTGTTACTGGGGTAGATTTCACATTCTAGTGCCACTTATTCATCAAGCACACACAGTTTGGGCATATTAAACCTGCCTTACATCAAACGTGCAGGAATAAGATTTATCTACGCTTAGATGCAATATTACATACGCCAACTTCGAGTGCAGGGGTTTGTAGGATCGGGCCAATGATAGGAAATTAATCAACTCCCCAGAGGGTAATGCAAATTCCATCTGCCAAAAGGATCAAGGTGGAGGAAGAACAGGAGTCTTAAAAAGAGCTCTGAGCTGGAGGGAGTCTCAGG
The DNA here is from genome assembly GCA_011075105.1 of Heteronetta atricapilla. Classification (NCBI taxonomy): domain Eukaryota; kingdom Metazoa; phylum Chordata; class Aves; order Anseriformes; family Anatidae; genus Heteronetta; species Heteronetta atricapilla. The sequence goes on along the minus strand of CM021734.1, from coordinate 27,322,577 downwards.
GAATACGCTCCTTTGGAGGCAGTGCGATGGGATGTTTCATGGGGTCTGACACTCAAGAGACACTCACCCATTTACTCTGCCCTGCTCAGCAGACTGGTAGACTCCTCACCAGCTCGCAAGAAACAGTTTTCTGAGATAGGTGAGTTGAGCTACCTGGCTGCCACTAAAGGGACAGCTCTGCTCTTCTCTCCCACTACCATCACTACAGTCCTGTCCTCACCCTCCGTTTCCCTTGGACTCTGCCACTGCTTTTCTCACGACCCTGCTTGTGACACCAATTTTCAAAGCTACACCACGTGACAGCTACCTCCTCCTCCTTCCTCCACTGCCTCCCTGGTCTACTCTAGCCAAAATAAATAGATTTCAGGTGTTTTTTCTTTCTCTCCGAGACAACTCTTTACAGACTCAATAAAAGCCAAATCAAAAATCAGAGTGGTTGCAAGCCCAGGCCACGAAGCAACATTTTTCCAAGTATTGCCAAGGTTATTCCGTAATACTGATTGCTCACAGGGCTGGGGGAGGATATTCAGTTCTGCTGATGATTCATAAGGAATAAAAGAAAACAGGCATCTCAGCTGTATTGGCTCCATGTGAAATATTAGGAGAAAATCATACCAGGTGTTGAAGTTATTAGGTTTAGCATTATTATTGATACTATTTCTTCTCGCCACAAAGCAAATATCTGCAGAATACCACGATTCAGTTTAAGTCTTCTCAAAGCTAAACCAAACTTAAATAGGTTTATCAGATGCACCATGCATGAAAGACCACACCTTTTGTTACTGTATGTCAATAATAAATGATAGGAAAAGGTAACAAGTGGTAGTGCAGATATACAATAAAATATTTATACATAGCCATTGAAGTACAACAGTTGCCTATATTCGCAAAGCAGTAGCAGACCCCAGCTGTACTGGTGCTGGAGCTACACTGGAGCTACTTCAACCATCACATTGGGAGGGCATTCAAAAGTTAAGTAGTCACCGAAACCTCAGCTTGACTTGAGTTATAAATGGTCAAATGTTAAAATGTTATTGCCAAAAGAGTGGACAATCTTCTATGGTGTTTTGCAGGCAGAAGCTTACAATACACTGTATGCCAGTTCAAAATTCTTGTGTCATGTGCAAGTATAATGCTGAAAGTAAGGAATATTACATACTTCTTCTAGGCAATTCTTTGTATCTACTCAGAGTCCTTTCTGTGTACAACTTACTAGTGCCTTTTTTTTCTTTAAAATGATTGAAATCATTTATCACACAATGTAAGTATGTTCAACATAACCCCTTCTCCAGAGACATTTTAAACATAGAGTAACTCAGCCTTCAGAAGGTGTTCAGTGTGAACGGTAAAGCCATTTATATCCATGTAGATACACAACCAAATGCGATGTCTACAGCCACGCAATTAAATTGGTACTATTACTTTTGTACTCATTTTTATCACATTCAGGCAGACAAACGGTAAACAAGAATAGCGGAGAAGCAGGCCCAGCATTTGCTATCATGCAGTTGCACACAGTAAAACAGATTGCTAACCTTAAAAGTATTCAAAACAAACAGCATAGAAAGGAAAAAAAAAAAAAAGTATTGCAAAAGGCACTATTTCTAAAATCAGTTGTAAAAGTGCTTGAACATCTAAACAAGAAAATCGTTTTCCACAGGCATGGCAAGACAAAGATTTGGAAAAACAGAAAATTAATGGAATTGTAATGGTCTTAAATTTGTGTAGACCAGGTTTCAAAATAAATGAGGATAAAAATAGAAACGTTTATGTTTAATTTATTTGTTTAGCTCAAACTTCAGAAGATAAGAGATAATTGAATGTTCTAAATACCTCCACAAACTTACTGGCACTTCAACGGTAATGTCCATTTTTATAAGAAAAGGCTACAATTTTATTTTAAACTTAACAGGCATCCATTCTTTCTCCTTTCAAAACCTAGGCACAAGTAACAAAGCACCGGAGTCTTATAAATTCTCCAACACCAAATGCAAATTAAGTCGTGAAATTGCCCTAGGAAATGTTCCAAGAATGCAAGCCCAAAGGAGTTTCAACACAATTTCTCAATTTCAGGCTCTTTATGACACTGAGGCAAGGTAACAGAATATTGTAGGGTCAGGAAGAGTTATCTGTGTATGGAAAGTTTTTCATTATCCAATTTCAACAGCTTTCTGTATTTTGTTTATAAGTTCTAAGATGAGGTAGATGTTTACAAACAGAATAAACTGAAAGGATGGCAAAGGCTCCGTACATCGAGCAGCTCAGAACGTTTTCATTCAGTTGGAAAACTGGACTGACAGTTTGTAACTTAAAGGCTAGCTTCACGTTTCTTAAATGATTACCATATTAGTGGATTTCTGTCTTTTATTTAGAAATGTGTGAACTTCTTATTGGCGTTGTACCAGTCTGCCTTAGAAGTAAAATACACACAACCCCCACCCCATGATGTGAAAAAAGTACGAAAGGCTTACGTTTTATGTCAGCTGTGAGTATATGGCTTTACGGAGCCATCTCCAGCAAATTGGTGCTGCACCCATAATGAACAGAGTAATTATTTAATCTTTCACCAATCCTCCTGAAAAGCCCCAAATCCTTTTTCTTACGCTCATGGCAGGAGTTTTAACAGATTGTTTAAACAAAGAGCTGCTGATTTTTTGCTCTGCCAAGCTACTGCTTGTTTATCCCAGGGGAGAGATCAGTCAAACGACAACTTAACTTACTGGGCATGCTATTATTTAGAAATAACCTGAAGGGGACTAAGGACATTTCCTGAACATGAAGTTTAGGTCTATCAAGGCGTCTCTGAAAATAAGGGAGGGATCATGACAAGCAACCTGCAAGAGTCATGCTGCTAAAAACTGGTGTCAGAGTGCTGCCTATTTCCTTGAGCCGCTTTCTCAGCTGCCTCCCCCCGCCCCCCCCCCTTTTTTTTTTTAATCAAAAAAACTCTTCACCATTCCTTGTTTGAAATACATGCTAGGTACCAAGCATTCCAAATAGTAAAATCATTCAAAAGCACGTAGCTGTGTCTTTCTCAAGAAGCCTGTTTACTACAGCCTTCATCATCAACATCTCAGGTGGTTTTTCATCAGCTTTCCAAAGTGTAGTTGATAAACAGTAACTGTCCTGTGTTTACTGCATGCTGGTGCTTTTTAACAACCATGGATTTCAAAGAAACAAAAAGAAATAATTCAGTTCTTACCTGAGGAACTCAATTTTCAAGAAATCTTCTTGCCTTGCAGTTCAAGTACAATGGTGTAATCTACAATAGAGCAGAAAGACATATCAATTACATTTAATACTGTGCTTTTAACTTCAGCATTGTAATTCAATCACGCTTGAGCAAACTGACAGCTAAAATTTTAGCTATTATCATGCTGTGGCACGTCTTTTATGGAGACTTATGCCAAGTAGTAATTCTTTGGCAACAATTGTACAATATCACATATACACACACTAACAAGAGGTACCTCTCTTCCTTTTCCAGTGTTTCTGCTCAGACTTGGAGATAGATGTAAGGGTTTTGATCTACTTCTACGCATTACTCATAATGATCATGTTGTGGTTAGATTAAATAATTAAGATCCTGCTGACATTGTATTTCTTGTTACTAAACAACCCAATCAATTGAATTAGGCACTTTGGGAAGAGGTCCGTGATTGGGCCCAGATGCACTCAACTCCCATTAACTTCTAACAAGCGCTTCAGTAAAAACAAACACAAATGTTTGCTTAAAATACAGATCTGATTACATCCTAGAGAACACTCAGTGAAGCCTAATTGTTAATTAGCATCCTGAAATGCAGCTAAACAAAGCAATATTAGCAGCAGTTTCTACCAACCAAAAAAAAAAAAAAAAAAAAAAAAAAAAAAATTACCACCCCTTAAAACAAAAAAAAAAAAAAAAAAAAAAAAAAAAAAAAAAGCTTCCCACCCCAAAACCAGCAGAGATGTTGCAAAGGCATTCAAGTCAAGACACTTTTGGTGCACATTGTATGCACTATGTCCCAGTGAGGGCAAAGGGTATAAATTCAATGTTTTGTGTCCGAAAATACAACTAGGTATCACAGCCAGTTACAGCTACTGCTGTAATTAATCTGTGTTTGCGGCCAGTCCTGAATAAAGCTTTTCTGTTATTGTTCACTGAGGTCTCTTTGCTGACTTGATTTTCTAGAGACTCCCTTACTCTCAGAGACCAAGAACTGATTTGTTATGAGACAGTAAACATCTGCAGACCTCAAATTTTACATATATATATATATATATTTATCAAGTTAGCTGCATAGTGACAGCACATGCTGCCTCTATTCTAGGAGAATTTGCTGCCTTAACATTAACACCTGGCCTCCCCAAACAGTGCAGCACTCAGCTGAACACACCCAATAACAGCTCTTTGCTGCTCAAATATCTCCAGGAACCGGTGGCCAGGCTTTGTTCCCGGTGACAGTTCTCTGAACTGGTTATACAAGCGTGAGCTTCAAATTGCACTTCATTGATCAAGAGAAGCGGAGCCGGTGTTCGGTTTCGCTTCTGCAACCTCCCTGCTGACCTGCATGTTTGTTGGTCTAAACAAGGAGATTTCAGGAAATGAAGGATTGGCACTTTGTCCAAGTCTCATTTTCAGAGAGGGGATCTCTGCCCAGAGGTACGTGGTGGTGTGGGAGGGCTGGGAGGAAAGCCAGTCACCCTGACCTGTGCTGTTTCTGCTCCCTATTCAATACAGAAATAAGTATAAATAAATAAATTTAAAAAAAAAAAAAAATGGGAAGTGGCCTCCAATTCAAATTCCTTTAGGGTAATTTTGCTACCTCTGGTGAAACTGGAAGATGTATGGGAGGCTGCCAAGTAGTTTGCTGAGTAATATTTTAAACATATTTTCACACATCTAGGTGATTTAATACTTTCAGTCAATCCAAACCCAAAATTGGACCATTTGAAATAAAACCACCGTTTATACGAAAATTTGAAGATTTCATGTATGCAATGGAGTGTCACAACATAAAAGTAGGGGGAGAACAGTTAACCTGAGAAAAACCAAGCAGTATTTCTTCGGTACCGTCCTGCTGCAAGAATTTCAACTTGGAACTCAAAAAAGATTTCTGTTTTTGTAGGCCATGAAAACATTTCTACAGGGACATTTAGAGAAATAAATATCTTAACTCTCACACCTCAAAACAAACACATACAGTGTAAATAAACCACAGAAGTTTTTGAGAGAAAAAAGTTTACTTTCCTAATGAAGGGAGGAAACTATTTGATTATATTCATACATGGGAAACTGAAGCCTAGAGTTTGTTATTTGATTATGATTGCTTCTTGTATAGTTTTAATCTGGTGCCTAACTCAATTCTAAAATCTGCTGCAACGGCATTATCTTACCTCCTTTTTCAAGTCTGCTTAATTTTAAAGCCCTGTCTGTTGCATTGCAACCTCGCCTTACACCTCCCAGCAACATTTATATTACTTATTCTGGCTACGCTGATTTGTCTGATTCTTCATTCAGATGGCACCTCCAATTTGGAAATAAAAATCTAGTACTTCATGATTGGAGGCTGGGGATAGCCTTTGCTCAAATGCAACGGGTTAAGACCCTTGTTTCTTTTAGGGTGTTATTTTCTGCATGAAGCTCTTCGCAAGTCAAATGTTCACAACACATGCAGAGACTCTAAACAAAACCTGCTGGGTTGGTGGTCTTTCCTTTGTTTTTGCTTTCACGTGGCCTTAAATAAAAACGACGTGTGAAATTCAATTTTATATTCCAGAAAGTTCAAAAAAGTCGAGGGAGCCAAAAATTCATCAGGTTAGTACATTTATTGCCTATCCCAAGAGAGGAAAACTCACCGTCCCCAGAGATGCTGGCAGTTTTTTCACTGCTTGAAGACAACCAGAGATTCCCCGTGGTATATTTATAGCAGAGACCCAAGTTGTATACCCCCATTAGCAGATGTACTGTTCAGAGAGAGTTCCTTTTCTGAAGCACCAGACAGCCTTAACTTATGCCCTAACTTAGCTTTTTCTCATCCTTCAGAGTACAAGAAAAGGAGATGGTAAGAAAGCGAGGACAGGTAGAAATCCAGCTAAGACATGGTTTCCTTTACAGTTCCTTCAAAACTAGAAACGTGAAATATAAAGTTTCACCTTCTTATCTAGAATATGTAAATTTCTACAGTTCCGATCTCGGGCTGACAACGTCACAGTGGCTGCCCATGGAGCTGCCGCTGTCCATCTGCTTTACACTAATACAAGATCGCAGTCAGATCTGGGTCATCTCTCCTTTGAGTTTGTCACCCACATAAATTAAGAGATCACACATAACAGCACTTGTGTTAACTGAAGTCTGGCTTGCAGTCTAGCTTTAAATATTAACAAATATTTTAAAATATTTTAGCATATTTAGTCTTTTCCTTTCTACCCGCTAAGGTACAACTTATCTAAATAAATGAAGGAGTAATTTCTTTATACTTGCTCTTTGCTTTTTGTAATAGAGGAACACCAATGCAGTATGATTTCCTGTATGTCTATGGAAAATAGACTAAATACATCTCTAGAATAAGCTTCCAAAACAGTTTTGTTTTGTTTTGATCTTTATATTAGCTCATTATAAATATGCAAACCTAATATTACATTCAGCATAATTACAAGCATTACAGTAGTCACATTCATAAATGCTGCCTAACCATCACGCTGGTGGTTTGATACACTTCAGCTTTCACAAGCCATCTGAGTACATCGTCCTGGATGACAAGGATTTCATAATCAAGCCACTAGCAAATGCATGAATGGTTTCACAGGCCAAGTCACTGTCTGCCAGCAGCTGCTGCCCGATTCCCTGATGCACAGAAGCAAGTAACTGGTATGCTGGGTGCCACTGGGAGGTGGCCGCGCTCTCTTCGTTCAAATCAAGCCAGCCTTAACAGGAAAAGTAATACAGTAACATCAGCAGCTCCCTGCGGAGTGCTGACCTCGAATACATTTTAACAAGATGTTTCAGGCTAATTAACAGATGCCTTTAAAACAACGAAGATGCAGAAGCTGACCCTTGTTACTCTGAACATACCGTCTATACATGCTGAGTTAATGCTGAATTCCAAACCAAAATGTAGCCTAACAGTTTTAATACAAAACACGTGAGCAGCCTACATTCACAGCTCCAAGTAACTGCAAATGTTAGCTCATCTACACATCCAGAACTTGAGTCCATTTCCCACATCCTCCACCATTGTTTTCAGTTTTCTGAGTCACAACAAACACAAAAGAAATTAAAAATATGGTTCCACATGTAACATTTTCCTTTAGTTTATAGCATCTGTATTTTCTATCGTCTCCTTTTGTAACTTAGTTATATTTTAAGTTTACAGAATAGAGAACATACACCACAAGACAAGGGATTACGGATCAGTTGCAGCAATAGGTACTTGACCAGTAGGATGTCCTCACTTTTCAGTGCTTACCTTCTCAATCCCTTAGATGTGGTTTAACCACGAGCAATCAGAGCTGACGTATATTAGCCACCAAAATAAAAAAAGTGTCCTGTAAGTGCTCTTTGTCTGATATTAGCTGAGACAATGAAAGCCACCAAAGACCAGTGCGAAGAGTAAGTTTCATTTCTGCTGTCTCTGACAGCTACGTTCAACAAAATACCTGGTGGGATCTGGTTTATATTCATAATGGGAGCTGCCAGGGTCTTGGAGCACATCACTCATGGGGGCAATAAACCAAATATGCAATAGACCCTGGTCCACAGCCAGGCTTCCCTGAGTCAGGGACTTACTTTGCTTGCCCCTAAGCACAGCCAAGCTGTTAACTACGCAGGAGGGGTAGGAGCGCTCAGGCTCTCCCACCTGTGAGAGTACAGACGTACATAAAGGGACTAGGAGTTGACCTGGATCCAGATGCACTTCCTATCTTTTGCTTGCACAGAGCAGCAAAACCAACAGGGAAGTCATGGACAGCAGGGAAATCACCAGCTTATTCCTCCCTGAGAAAAACAGAGGCAGATTTTTGGACAGAAAGCTGGCTGAGAAGCCAGGCTTCATATTACAAGTGAGGAAACTTCTTCCTGTTGTTTGATCCTCCCACTTCAGGAAAAGAGCACATGCTAAATACTGCATCAAAGACATTCTCACCGCCATCATTACTTCCACCTGTCCACTGAAACACAACTCCAAGTAGCAGCTAATACCTCCCACCGCGGCTGGCCACAGCATTTGATGATACGACACGAGCAGGATCTGTCACCTCTTGAGGACCATCTGCTCGAGAAACTGCTCTGCTACTTAAGCAAAAGGTTTGGTCTCTGTCCCTTAAGTAGGAGGTTTGTACTCTGCCCTATAAAGACCAATATGGGACAGGAAGCATGCTAAGAGCCTGTATAATGCAAAGTTTTCTTTTGATTTTTTGATAAGAGGGTTAATTTCAAAGAATAGCATTTACACCCAACAGTTTTAGGATTCATCTCAGGACCCGCACCAAATCATCACCTCTCTTCCTCCCCAGAAAAACCCTCCATACATATATACCCTATATATTATTGTGATTTTCAGCTGTTCAGATTTTCTATTCAGATACAAGTTTCTGGATTTTTGGGGGGAAGGGGAGGAGGGGAGCAGGGGGTTACCTCCTAACATAGATCTTTTTTGGAAATGAACATCTACAACCATTGCTGCTCCTACTGAAAGACGTGAGATCAATAAATGAGCAGTCAAACAAACTAAACAGCACTATGGAGTGAAATTAATGACTCAAATATCATAATATAGTCATATCATAAAACTTTTATTAACTGTTCAACTGTGTTTTTTTTTTTTTTTTTCCCCACAGAAACTAAACAGGAATACACTGAAGTACATAATCGCATCATTTTTTGCTTCCATAAATTTGCAACATGAAACCTGATCATATTTGTCTGTGATCATAAAATTTGAGTTCACATCAAGAACCATTACAAAAAAATCTGGATTAACCTACACAACTGTTGCAAGCAAACAGATAAACCTGGTCGCTTGAAAATGAGCAGGATCACACTTACCTGAAAACGCCTGGAGCTTTGTATTCTGGTTAAACCTGGAGGAGCACGCTCCTAGTTCAGAGGCTTGGCAGGCAATGCCCCAAGGCACGCCGCAGGAAGACGGATGGAGCTACTTTGTCTGCAGAGGTTCTGCAGCAGGAGTAACCAGCGCCTGAACTGCCAACGCGACGGGGACTGGGAGAGCACGTCACCAGCACTGTCACACAGCGCAGGGAAGGCGACTCATTAGCAAAGGACAGGAGAGCCTTTCAAGGAGAGCGAAAATCCAGATGACTGAGCTATAAGATGTCAGGCCCCAGCAATATCCATAAACAGAAATGACACGAACACGGAGCTGTCAATTTTGTAATCAAACAGCAAGGGACAGCCTTTTACATCTTCATCTCTGGGCTCTTGCCTGAACATAATGGTTTTGATAATTTTGGCTACAGACACCATGCTCTGAGACTCACTCAAGTATTTGCAGCTTTTGAATCACTCTGGGAAATTATGTCTTGAAGCTCACTGCAATATGCTACTCCTATCTGAAAGGCATGCACAAACCAAAAAGCAGAGACCGCTATCAACTGGTTTACTACAGGCAAGCTGTTTAAATCAAACTGCTGAGTCTTGACTGGCTTTTTCTCCATTAAGAAAGGATTCATGGGAGGCTCTTTCGCATGTTGTTTTTTTTTGTTTGTTTTTAACCTGCATAATAATCTCTGGGGTGTATCCTTCTTTAAGAAGAAAACAGCAGAATAGTTTATCATTATATTGAAAGCTTATCTAGTGTTTGTTTCTTCAGTGATCCAGTCTTTAAGAGGGGTTTAGTAAGCAGCTGAATTTTAACTCTGCATTTATCAAGGAAAAACATGCTTTGCATTTATATAGTGTTTAACTTTACTCCCCTCATATCTTAAAACTGAGTCTCCAAAACAAAAATGTGTGTTATTCAGACTTACAATGCTAAACAGATTAGCCTCATTGTCCTTCAAGGGCCTCATTCGCTTGCTGGTGCATCCTTTAATCGCCACTAAAGTTAGTACACTATAAGACACTTGTGTTACACACTCTTTTCATCTGTGCACACTGACGTATAAGTGACTACGTGGTCAACAGAAAACCTGGCCAAGCTGTGTTCTGTCCCAACATGTCTCTGAACAAGAAGCCTTTCTCCTTTGGAGTAGGATACCCTTCCTTCAGCAGAGCTGGACCATGCTAAAGCTGCTAGAGGACTCTGCACTTCGAGATGATACCACTGCAGGGCAGGGATGCTGCTGGGGCCAGGCAGCAGCTTGTCCCATCCTGAAGACAGTGCCAGAAGAAGCAGGAGGCAGAGGCAAGGCTGCTGCTCGCTCCCACCAGCAGCAGCATTCATCTTGCTCTCAAGATAACGGCAAAAGTGCTGTGAGCATGTTATTCCAGACATAATTGTCCAGGAGCAGCAAGGAGTTTTTGAGTCTCATCCAGGGGCACTCACATACAAGACTACATATACACAGCATGTCAAATTGCCTTGCAAAACATTCAAATTTGTGGCATTTTACCAACTCTGGGAAACAAAAAACGAGAATTAGTTTTATGCCAGAAATGCCAAAAGAAACAGAACCTACCTTGCTGATGAAGCGTTTGTTTTCATTTCAAGGACCTACATTAAAAACCTTTGTGCAGACACTGCCTTTGACTAGCAAACACCTCAGCAACAAGAGTTTAGGACCCTTTGGGATGCTTCAGGCTTACCTCAGCAAGGCAGCCAGCCGTGTTTCGAGGCAGCAGACAAGCTCCTCAGCGCAGGCGGAGGCGGGCGGCTCAGCGCGGGGCTGCCCAGCCCACCAGCAGTCCCGTAAAGCAGCGCCTGGGGGGCCCTGGCATTGTACTCAAAGCCCCTTTTAAGAGCCAATACGGTAAGCTGCGTAAGATATGATGTGTGGGGAGTCCCATAAAATCCTTTAATGGAAACAGCGGGCCTGCGTTTGAAGAAGTTTCAGCAGCTGTCACGTAACAGCAGTATAAGCAGCTCCAAAACCAACCACGCATTTCTGCTTCGCTGCTTTCCATAAGGAAGCTTGCATCCTCAAGTCACAATCTACACAATAAACATCAATATAACGATACCAGAATGCTTTTGTTTTTTTTCTCCTTTCTTATGCTAAACCGTAGAAGGCCAGGCGAGTAGGTTTAGAATGGACAAGATCAGCCTTCTTCATTCTCTGCTTCTGTGATTGCCGCTGGACCTTAAAGAATTACTCTTAAAGGACAATCAGAGCTCCTTCTAGGTGGAAGGTGGCCCACAGCTGTCTCAAAGGGATGTGCACAACACTGAGGGACCAGGACCGAGCACAACCGCTACTTTCCAAGCGTCTCTACCTACCTCTCCTTTCTTCCATTACATACAAACGTAATGCCTCCTCTCTTTCCGCAGAAGCCCTACAGACTTCTACAACTGTCATCTGTAGAGCAGAATATTCATTTATTTCCAGACAGAAGAGAAGGGAGGAGTCCACTCTGAAAAGTGCTGCAGAAGTGTATTGGGATGAAACCAGCAGCCCTGCCCACACTTCCCAAGCACAGCACCTCCAGCTCTTGTTTTGCTTCTATTTCTGGATCCCCAGCTTGGAAAAAAGGCTGTAGGACCACCAGGAACATCAAGATACTTCTGCTTCAGGAAGCCTCCTTAAAAAGCCTGTGCTTATGACACTTTCCGTATCATGTCATCCAAAACCCCATTATTTAATTCACTGGCACAACAGAAGTGGCTGAGTGTGACTATCGCGGTGTATTTGATGATCACCCAGAATCTATTTTTTGCCTGACTACCAAAGTTCATCCCCTAGCTACTCAGAGCCATGCCACCTGAACAGCCCAAAGAAAAAGCAGCAGCTCTGAGCAGGCCAAGAGAAGAGGAACACCAGAAAGAAATCCTTATACACTGGACCTGGAAAGAAGCCAATCTCTCCTATCTAAGTATGAACGGCAATGTAAATAATCAGAGGCATGGCCATAAAAACACGCAACGATCCAAAGTTAGAATTTGCGTCACCCACTACTACAGATTAGATTTTCATTCCTGAAAATGATATGAAAACCGGAGCATCAAAAACACTGCTTAGAGTGAAGTGTTTCTGATGTTCACATTCCGTTATTGCACTTTCACTCCTGCTATGAAAGATTAAAAGCACTAATGTGGTCATAAGGGAATCCTGTGTTTAAAGCCAGAAACAATCAGAATCCATGGAGGAAGGAAGAAAGGGATTAATGCAATCACCTCTTCTTGATCCTTGTTCTGTGTGTGAGGGGACTAACACGTTGCCCAGTTTTCCACTGGAACTACCATTTCACATTGGCAAAAAAAAGAGTCTTTTAAAACCAGTGAATGACTTTTTCATGACTGAGTATCTGGTTTATATTTGAGCATACCGGAAATAGATTCTCCTAATCAGCCCTTTTTTCCTCCTGCCAGAAATATGAGTGTGCAGCTTTACAGCCAAAGCAAGCTGTCATCCACTCCTCTTATACTTCACTCCAAACCCCTACATTAATGCAATATTGCAAATGAGAACTTAAATGCAGCAGAGCCACGAAAAGCAAAAGTTAGGATCCCTCTAATATGTGAGCGCATCCTCCAATCTCCTTTTGTCGACCATTCTTGGGTTATTTTTGTAAACAATTTAATCTAATTAAAAACTCAAAGCAAACTCTATATAAAACCATAAAATTTGTAGGAAAGCAGTATGATCTGTCCCCAGTAAACCTCTATAGGGAAACATACCTTTTAAGCTTCCGTTTGCATATACCATCGCCTTCTTCCTGCTTACAAAAAATAAAGTTATCACAAATTCCAGCTAGCGTGTTCTTTTTCCAAAGCTGATTTTTTTTTTCCAGACAGAAAAGACTCTTGGCCATTTGTGCACGACAGTGCAAGAGTCCTGGAGAATGGCTCTTACACCTTACTTAATGCGCAGTCACTGCACAGATGGCTTATGTATGCGCCACTAATCCAAAAAATTCTATGTATCAAGTTTATAATGTACAGAGCAACTGCACAACTCATCAACACGCAGTAAATTTGCAATATTTAGAGTTCTTCAGATTTGCTCCCCAGGCCCAAGCCATATGGGCAGCCCTACAGAGATGGGACTTAGATGCCAGCTACCAAATGCAGATGCTTGCCATGCACCAGGAGCAAGTATTTTCATCAGAATATGCAGGAGATAAAGGTTGCTAACATCATAAGTGACAGATGACTGATCCACTTCCACTTCGTCTGCCAGTCAGGGAGGAATCCCCCAAAGGAGGGAGACATTTACATGCACAAGGAAAACTTTCAATCTGACTTAAAGCAGGCAACATGAAAAAGCTTTCAAGATTTATATTTTCAGGGGATCAGAATCTAGAAAATTTAAGCCCAGGTTGGAAAAAATATGACAAGCATTTTAAGAAAAATATGGCACAATAGTTAATGTATTGTGACAAGACAGAAAACACTCAATTTCCAGTCCAGGGCACCTGAACAAACGTTTATTACCATGGCCCACGTGCAACCCTCGAGTGCCAGACTTTATATGCTAATGTACCTTACTTCAAAGGTTTCCTTAAGCTATATCAGAAGGCAAAATCTCTAACACAGAGAATTTTAGCACTGACGAAAATAGGGCTGACAAAGTGCCATGCTGGCAAAAGGAAAAGACACCGAGAAGTGTTTAAAGATGTGAAACCTTTATCTCTCTCCAAATTGACTGTTGCTGTTTTCAGTAATTGCAAAACCTGTATCTAGGTGAGCTTTGTTCCATTCCAGGATAAAACTAAACTCGTTAATAATTTCCATTTCCTAAGACACTGATAGCCACTAAGTTTCTAAATTGCTTTGTGTTACTGGGTGCTTGCAAATCAGGAATTTGATCTTTTGGCACCTGGCAAGAGACAGGTACAGCCAAAGCATTGCAAAGAAATCCTGTGGCAGCACAGTTTACTCTCAGAAGACTTAGGTCAGCTGCTGGGACTGCTTAGAGGGTTGCTTGACAGAGGAGTTTAGAAGTAAATAAAATAAGAGAATCATTTTCAACAGGTGAGGACAAATCCCAATAAGGAGAGACCCCCCTCTGAATAAACAGGCAGACCCCACTGAGGATTCCCATGAAAAAGAAGAGAGCGTTAAGCAAAGAAGCCACTGAATTTGGGATCTCTTTTGCAAGTGATCTACATTTCCCACACTATTGAGGAAAAGCACGTTTGGAAGCTATATAAAAGGGTCTTGCTTCTCCACGTACATTTACTTTTACCCAACCATTAATCTCAAGGAGTTAAATCAGAAGTCTGACGCCTTCAGTGTTCAGTTTTAGGATGAAATGATTGGACTAGATAGAGGATGAGGAGTCAGACATGTCCAGAGAAACCAATGGCTGGCCTTCAGTTTCCAACTCTACCTAGGTGCTGCTTAAGTCCAAGTTTATCCTTTAAAAGCCTGTCCCAAGACAGCAAGCACAGACAATGTTTGTATTCTTCAGGACCCAGAGACTCTCAGCGTGTGATGATGCAGTGGGTGGTTGCTTTACAGCAGCTCACTGAGCAGCCAGGAGCAGACTTCAGTCGTATCTGTGTTAACAAGAGTGCAAAATTCCATTTATAAACACAGCATAAAAATTATGAGCCCAAACAAAATGTCCTGCCTTTACAAAATGTCCTGAGTTTGTTTTTGAAACAAAACCAGAATGTTTAAAAATCTTGTGTACAGTAACTGTTGGATGGCACTGAACAATGCCATAAATAGGGGTATCAGAGGGGCAAGTAGGCAATTTCGTATCTCGTGGTTGAATGTGAACAGATTGATCTCAGACTGTTATAAATAAAATTTGGTCAGATTCAGCTCTGACTCAGAACCTACTTATTTTTGCAAGTGTTGCTAAAGCCATGCATGAGTGCAAGAGGAGAAAGAATGATGATTGCATGCCAGGAGACAGACCTGTCAGGAACAGTTCTATTTTGCATTAGACAAGCCAATACTCTTAAAAAAAAGGAAATGATCTTTCAAGCACACTTGCGAGAATAGGTATCTAAAGAGCAACTGGCACACTCTAAGTTATGTCCACCGATAACTGGAAAAGATGAGCCTAAAAATACATTACCTCTGCCTAGAAACATTCCTTCTTTGTATCTTTAGACTATTCTGGCTAGAACAGTATTGCTGAAATTTCTATTACCATGTAAGTCTAAACCTTTTCTCCTTTCTGCTCTAAAATCTTGCAAACTAAACTCATCTTGCACATCCAATTGCAACTTTCAAACCTGTTTTATGACCTGTTTAGAGTCATCATACTATTGCTTAAGGTACCACTGGACTTGGTCTGTAATGTTAAAAACAGATTATATTCTGGAAAATTACTTGGTTTCGGTTATTAGCATTCATGGGTGGTGTTCACTGCCTGGAGAAATGCCAGCTTAGAAGAAGAAAGTAGCCATATATTCCTCTAGAAAAACCACTTGTTAATATTTACTTCTGTGTTCCCTCAAGTTTACTTACTGGTACTGAAACCTGCTGGGATGATTCTCATGTTAGTAACACGGGACGCTATCATCTGTTTGGGAAAAGAGAGGGCAAAGAGACAAGTAGGTTAGGGGGCTTTGGATGTGATGGAGGTTGTTTCATGTTGCAGGTAGAACTTCGTGCTTCCCAGCTGGATTGCCAAGCAGAAGAAGACCAAGAGCATGCACAGGGTCAGAAACGGGGGACAACAGTAAGGCGAGATACCATTTGTTCATTTCACAGTTAATAAGGTAGCATACAGCATAAATCCTAAAAGGCTTGGATAAAGAGATCTCTGCTCTATTGGTAGCTTGTAATAAGGCAAGTCATACCGAAGACATTCCCAGCTCCCCAAAAAGGAAGATGATAATTGCATCAACCTTCAAAGAAAGACAACCCAAGTAACTTACAGACCATTTATAATCTGAGATCAATACAGACAAAAAGAAAATATTTTCAGGGGATTCAATTGATACAAAACCAAAGAACAGTTATTAAATTAATGCCAGACAGCACGGATTTATGGAAAATAGATTTGGCGAAACTAAGCAGGGTTCATTTTCTGAGTATAACACATTTATTTGATTAAATAAGGACTTATAAAAATTTTACATCAATATTTGTGAGGCATTTAGCTTTGTACTAGCCAAAATTCTGATTATAAGTTCATGCTGAATATAATCAATAAGGACATGTTCAAAGGACTGGCTGATCTCAGAGTCATCACCAATGTAGAAGCAGGGTCTACTAGTGACACCTGTATCAAGGCTCTGCAAGAACATGTTGATGTGTTCTCAGTAGTATTCAACACCAAACTGAAACATTTCTATATGCAACAGCACTGACATCAAAATCGGTTTAAAATCGTGACTTAACTTTAAAAGATATTTTAAAATTGAAGAGAATACAAAAAAGATTCCCACTAGGCAAATAAAAGTTCAACCCGTTGAAGAGAAGCTCTGAGAACAGGCTATAGTGCAGCTTCCGTGTACCTCCACTGGAAGAGTACACCACCATTACTTCAGCAGAGAGAGGCATAAAAAAAACTACTATAGATAGAAGTTCAAGACAGGATGATTAATTAATGGTCTGAATTACTAAAGGCAGTGACATTGGATAATTCAACTCGTGGTACCAACGGATTAGGAATCAGATGTCTTTCCAGAACATATACAACGGCAAGGACGAATTTGTGTTAGTTACATATGATTTATTGACTTAACACAGGGTAAATGCACAAAGTGCAATAGCCTGTGATATACAGGAGGATCATAAATTTTTTTTTCAGCAGACCCTTCCTGTCTTAATTTGCGTCAAAAAAAAAAAAAAAAGTTAAAAAGGTGAGATCCAAAGGCAACAGCTGTAATTTTAAACTTTACAGAAGAAATTTAACATCAACATTGCCTCAACAGTGAAAAGGTTTTATTTATAGAAATAAACAAGTAAAGGGCACAGCATTCTTCTCTTTCACTTACTATATTGTCTTGAATACCGCTTGACTTGCTCTTGCTGACAGGAGGAGAATAAAGTAGCATGTGTCCAGTACAGTACAACACGAAACTGATAACATTATCCTGCCTGAATGTCAAGTTTGCTTTGGTAGCACATGAGTGATATGAAACCAGAGAAAAATCAACAACAACAAAAATCCCCGAGGCGCTTAGGGGGAGGAAGAAGAAGAAAAAAAAAAAACAGCTAAAATGAGCAATTGATCTCAGGCAAGACACTGGGGTCAAATTTAATCATATGCTAAGCAAAAGCAAGCATGTCTGAGGCAAAGTGGATTACCTTTGCAAATGAGCAAGCACTGAAAGGAGAGTTTACTCAATGCTTTATACTCAAGACCTGAAAACAGCTTGGAAAGAAGCACTACTGATAAACACAGCAGGGCAAGGCCTCAGAAACGGACTGGAAGACAGGTAGCAACATAAAATGGCAAGAAAGCCTGTGCTAGATAGAAGACATCAGAAATAAAATATTGCTTGGCATAAGAAATTTAGCTGTACAAACGAATTACAGAACTAGATTGAAGAGGAAGGTCAGAGCACAGTTGCTAGAGCACTCCATTTCTTACCCTTCTTTCAAAAAAAAAAAAAAAAAAAAAAAAAAACAGGGTCTGACAAAGTTTGCACACAGCCTGTTGGATCACAGACAGCATAAGCAGCTTGCCAGGCAAGAGGCTGAATAAAACAAAGCTTGCTGTGCTTCTGTTTGTTCAATACTACTGCCTGCACAGGGAGCTGGAAATGTTACCTTCAGAAATTACAGCAAAATTTCACCTTATAGGACAAGCATAACAACATTCTTGTCACGAACCGATGGAAATAACAACACCAAACTCCTGCCAAAAATACGGAAAAGCTGCAGTGTCAATGAAACCATTGCCCAATATGAAACAAAATACCAAATCCCTTCCAGTTGGTATGACACAGACAGAATCTCCTACTGACACTAGTGATGAAGAAGGTTTATGAGGAACAAATATGTGAGGACCGAGAAAAAAAAAAAGTTATGAAACCCAAAAACACCCAAATGAGCTTGATACCGCCTGATATTCCAATGCTCGAGGAAGAAATTGCCTGCCCGGGTATCTTGAAAATTCGTTTGGGTTTTGAGTAACTTAGGTGACCCGTGACTAGGTCACTTCAATCCTTCATATAATAATAGCATGACCTTTACTGAGCAGGCAGTATATGGCCTTTTCTTCACGGTCCACATTTACACTGGCCGTGACAGATGGGGAGCTTGACTAACTGCTATCATCATCTAATCTGTTTCACTGACGAGCACAGTTAGGGCTCGTGTACTCCCTGCCTTTATACATACACTAGTCTTTTTTTAATCAGATGCAATATTCCTTCAGTTCCTGAATTCTATGAAAACCTACTTTCCCTTATTATACATAGGACCTCGCAGAGTCTTGAAGGTTCACACAGCAAACAATTCATTTCTTCACAAATTCAGATTTCTACATGAACTTCGTCAACAGTCTACATAAAATAGCAGGTGATAACGGTACTTTGGCCAGGACTAGCAACAGGACAATGTTGCTAGTTGATGTCAGAAAAGAGTTAACCTCAGGAAAGCCAGAGGCAAACAAAGCACTGTATAAACCAGTGAAGGATTCAGAGCAAATGTGAAACGGGTAGCAAAGATATCAAATAACAGTCCTGAGTTTGGATACATTCCTCCAAAGACATCTTAATTAGCTATTGGAAGCCTAAGGATTACAAACCAAGTGACTGAAAAGGTCTTTGTCCCATGTCTTCCTCTCATGAAGAAGTCCAACCTAGAAAACCATTCACTGGCTCTGTGTGCCACTCACCACCACTGCAGTTCCCATAAACCCAGCTTTACAAATGCCACCTCATCTAGTCTGTCAATATTCCTCCATCAGATGAGCACACTGGGGAACATTTTCAGTATATCAACACTAAAGAAATTCTCTGGTTCAAAACATCAGGTAAGGGTCTTCTACTTTGATGCAAATCATGAGAAACAATACATATTGAAAATTGAAATCTCTTGTGAGGAAACACTGAAGATAAAGAGGGTACTGTATTAAGGTTTTACAAAAAGTGTATTATTGAATTCATGGGCCTGCCAAAACTCTGGATAATTTCACTCCGTGACTGTGCTCTCAAGTTTCAGCAATGTACAAAGAATTCATTTTCACCTTTTAATCTTATGGATTAAATATGTTTGAGAAATATTTGGACCAGAAAAGAGACCTCCCAGTTTATAACTCATATATTAAATAGGACCTCCTGCTTTGAGCAACTTTCCTAAATGTTGATTTAACAAAATTCATCACTTTAAATGCATGGATTATGTTTTTTGCACCAAAATATATGGTTCCCGGTGTAAAAGCTGTCATACTTGATGAAATACGAGGGCAGATCTTTTTATAGAAAAATAAAATAGATATATTTATAGATAGACAATAAAATAATAGATAATAAGATAAAATATAGAACTCTGAACAATGAGAAAATTAGAGATACCGTAGAAGAGAAACAAGATGCGTGCAAAGTCCATTTCTGGAAGAGCCTTCCTACCAATAACAACTTCTGCCACCATTACATGTTCTGCCTCTTAGTTCTGTAAAAAGTGAATTATCCAGAAATGCCCAAAGAAAATACATTGGGTTGTTACTTCATGAAAAAAAACATTTTTGTTTTGTTTTGTAATAAGCGTTAACCTCAAATTCACGGCACCAGATAAACTTACCTGTGTTTTCTGCTTGTCTGCAGATGATGAAACCTCAACAACCTCTCTACACCAAAGTTAATACAGCCTTCTGGTGCACTGTTCAACAAAGGATTAACTGATTTCAATGTTATAGACGCCGAGGGATTTGAGGGCACCGGGTTCCTCATAAAATGTGCTCAAAAATTGGCAGAACTGGACTTTTCTGATGCATGTTTGAACTTATTTATTTTTAAATCTTCCCTTCCTAATTCTGTAGCTAGTAGAAACCGGCCAATTTTAGGAATTGCAATCCATTTGATTTGAGGTCTAAAGGCCAAAATCTGACTACTTCACAAAAAACAGAAGGGAAATAGAAAAGCAGGGTACAAGAATTATCTTTCCTTAAAGGAAAAAAAAGGACGAAATGCAGTAAATTCTGGAGAAATGGAGGCATGGTGAAAAGGGGAGCACAGGGTGTGTGTGTGTGTACAACACTACCAGACCCAGCTAAATATACATAAAATATAAACAGCTACCCTTTTATACTCAATACTTTCATATTCAGTTTTACTGCAGTCGACATGTTGAATACAATCTCCAAAGTTGGAAGACTTTGTCAGAGACAAAAAAAAATAAATTCAATGTTTTGCTGTTCACGTGCCACTTCTAACTCAATGCACTTAACTAGAGACATGATCAGTAAGAGATTCAGACAAAAAATATTTCAACAAGCTCTCCAAGCAGAAAAAAATGTCTGACCTTGTTCATGGTTTTACTTTCTTATTTGATACCAGCTCTAGGGAGACAATAATGCCCTCAAGTCTTGCCTTTATTATTATTATTATTATTATTGGAACAGCTTATCTTTCTGAATTGCTCAACGTTTGCACCAACTTGCAGCTGTCTATGAAATTATTCCTTCATTACATGACTACCCACTTCAAACAAGGCAGCCCACACTGTTGAGAAAGAAGTCTTGCCCCTATTACACGCCTTCGATATCCCGGCTCTCCTGGAGGATAAGAAAACCCCTTTGGTACAGGGGGTCTCAGAGTTACCACAGCTAGGGTCTGCCACCTCACATGAAACGCTCCTTCCAGCCCCACACTTCCCAGTGAAATAATCCCAAAGCAAAGGACTGGAAGTCATCGCTTTGGCTGCGCGTAACCAATTATGCAGTATTAAAAGCGAGGGGGTCATTCAGAGGTTAAAATCTAACACACGGTCCTTAATTGATCCAAACTGGGGTGGGAAGCTGATGTAGTCGGTACAACTCTAGAATCACATTGTAATCGTTCTAAATTAAAAGCTGCGCTCTCACTGCCTCCCAAGCCCCGGTACAGTCCAGCTGGCACGCTGCCAGCTGCACTAATTAAACCACTTGCAATTACTGTCCCCACACACCTTCACGACAGGCCTTTCCAGACGAAAGGTCTCGTGTCTGATTTGCATCAGCGTGATCCCACCACAGGCTGAGATATAAAGAGAAGTGTCTAAAGCGTTTCAAGTCGTCTGTCTGCTGCAGCACGAGGCAGCAACTCAAGGCACTAGAAAATGAGAGCATGGGACCCGGGAGGTTTTCAGCTGCTGTTTACTGGTGGTGCCAAATTTCAGAAAGAACTTTATCGCACTTGAGAAACGCCGTTTTCTACTCTGGAAGAATTTCTATTTGCTAAACTCAAAGCGCATTACAAGTTTTTCAGGCAAGGCTGCCCTTCAGACACACGCCTGGGTTTGCAGGGAGAGAGGGGGGCTGAGGAGCATCCAGTCCCTGCCACCACCAGCCCATCGCCCACTCAGAGGAGCTCTGTAGTAACAAGCAGCCATGAGCAGAGGAAATGAGGCAGAATTCCCCCCCCCTTCTTTCCCCCCCCCCAAAAAAAAGAGCGTCTGTGGACCTCTTATTACCTACAAGCAAACAGGATTCTCTGCGGAGGGCAGTATGGCTTATATTAAAAATGGAGGTTAAAAAGGATTATATATTCTAGGAGTGGGAAAAAAAGAAAGCACAAACAGATGACTCTAATTGAAGGCATACTAGTTTTGAATCCAATTAAGCTTTTACAGTTGCTCACAGTTTTATCAAACGTTTCTTTTGAATCGTTCTCATTGCCCAAAGGAAAAATGTTGCTAAAACCAGCTAACATGCACATATGTATTACTGAGTCAAAGGAGAATGAGCCACACAAATGTTTTCCAAGTCCATCAGATTAGAAATCTTGCAGTTAGGAAAGATTTCAGACAACCAATATTAATTTGGCTTGGTTTTAATTTAGACTTCCTCTAAACTTAAAAAATAATAATCAACACAATAGCTAATACAATCAGTTCAGGTAAACTACAATTTGCAAAGGTTTCAATTCCACAGTCTCCTGAAAGCTTTAGCAAAGTATCTTTTTCCATTCCTGTAATTCTTTAAATATCTCCAACTTCATGATAACGTCTATATACAGCCATTTCAACAGTTGGTGCCTCAGGGAAAAAAAAAAGAAAAAAAAAAGCATTCTTCAAATGCAAATTTCATTCATAGCTTATACGAACATCAATTTGTCCTGTAGAGTTTTCCTTCTAAGATGTATTATACTTCTGGGAGTTCACTTTGTTTTGAAACTGTGCAAAAATAAAGAAGAAAAATAAAGAACCTACTTCGACTGAAGTCGATTAAAAATAAAACTACCCACTGAAGTGAAAACATCCAACGTTCTCCTTGCTTATCTATCCAGGATGTACAGGACCATCAGAAACTGAGTTCTGTCTGGGAGGACAACCAAAGCAGAAAAACGAGGTTCGCGGTAGCTTATACCACGATTTTCTTGTCTAGTTTTTATGCACTGGAAGATTGTGCAACACCAAGAAACACACACTTGAGGCTGATGAAAGAACAACCGTACCTCAAAAAATCTACTGTAAAACAAGCAGGATAGAAGACTCCCATGAAAAGGAAGCTGCATATCTTTACAGCCACAAGAGCATCTTAATAAATAACAACCAAAATAATTCAGCTGACAGTCCGTATGTGTGTTTTCTTTATTCCTTAGCCCTTGCGTGGTGACAGACTTAAGACATTTGCCTTTTCTTGGCACAATCAGCATCTCAACACACTTGATAGGCTTCCTCAAATCAGACACAAACCGTATGCATCACCTGAACGGTCGAGACAGAAGGATGGGAATTGAGGGCAGCTATTTAAAAAGTACAGCCAACTGGCATGTTTGTAATTACACTGCTACTACTCCTACCATAGAAGCAATCTAAACCTGCATCAAAACCCCAACAGGAGTGTGCTGAAACAGCCTGTAGGACCACGATCCACCGAGCAGCCAGGCCTGGTCCCTGTGCCCTGGGACATGTTGCAGGCGACTTCGCTGTCCCTTTCCCTGGGACTGAGGTTGGCACCTGGCCCAGCCTATCATGACCTTAGGCCTAGGATAGATTCCTGCAGTTTTAACAGAGCAAGTCTCTTCCCCCTCTCCCCCCCCCAAAAAAAAAAGCATTTCAGGGCCAATTATAAGCAGCTGGAGCCGCCAACAATATTCATATTAAAATGCACATGCAAAGAATGCCATCCCATGCTGGAACCCACCCAGCTGCAATCCTGTTACCCTGCAGGTTGATATATTCAAGTTTCAGCAGTGCAGCATCTTGCCATGCACTTCCTGAAGCTTCCCTTTACATTGCAGTTAACAGATTTTAAATGTGTACAGATATTATGCACGGTTCTATCAACGCCATTTTTGTAAAAGCGTACATGGTTTAGAATAAAGGCGACATTCTTTTGTCTACTAATTCCATCCTTGATCCCTTAGAAGAAAAGATAGGCGCTTGGGTGGTAAACATAAATTACTTGTGCTAGGACAAAGCCTTCTTCCTGCACAGAGAAGAGCAGCTATAGGAGCTATCCCACACTATGCAGTGAACAGAAACACAACTGCTAATTCAGGAGCAGGTTCCACGTATGAACAAAAAATCATCAGGAAGGGCAGGGACACTTCTACAGGGATGTGAAACTAAAGCAGAGACTACCTATGCAAGCCTGATGGTGCACCAGTTGAACCTGAGCACGCCTTCAAATGTCT
This sequence comes from Heteronetta atricapilla, assembly GCA_011075105.1. NCBI lineage: Eukaryota > Metazoa > Chordata > Aves > Anseriformes > Anatidae > Heteronetta > Heteronetta atricapilla. Next base: position 27,298,783 of record CM021734.1, on the reverse strand, counting down.
CCTGAACATAGGAGGTATTTTTGGATTTTTTTCTTAAATCAGACTGAAAAGAGTAGTTCCTAAAGCTTGAAAATGGATTATTTAATTTTATTTTATTTTTTCTGGCATTTTACTGCAAACACTCATAAGACTGTTTTCAGGTTAAGAAAAACAAGCAAAGGGAAAATGCACAGGTTAGAGTTCGTTCTTGAAATTTAGCCCAGAATTGCTAAGTGTTAATCTCTGGAGGAAAAGCAAACTAATTCTGTAAGAGTGGCTCTGATTTGAGGCCATACAATCTGTTCCTCACATCTCTCAAAGATTTCATATAGATCTTGACAATCTACCAACTGCACAAAATCCCATGAAGATTTTATTCATTAAACCTAATGATTCTAGCAAACTCTTCTCTTAATAAGCTTATGAGAACGTGTGCCAACAGCAGCACTCCTGAGCTGCAGACTTAACGTAGTTATGGCAGCTGAAATTTTGCTTTCCTCAAACATGAGCAAAACCAATACATTAGTATCTGCTTAGAAAAGAAAATGGTAATGGAAAATGGGACTTATTAACAGCTAATGTTTCTTAAAACAAAGTAAAATAGTTCAAGTACCCAATAATGTCACCAGTCACATTCTGTGAACGTTTTGAAATAAAGGCTGCACATCACAGCTCATTTCCCACCTAATTTGTGTACATAGTTAGCAAGTCACAATTCCACATAACAGCCTCCATTTAGCATTTACACACTAAATGGAACATCATTTTTTTTTCCCCTATTAAACTATCAGCATTATTTACTTATTTTTGCTCAGGGGGGTGAGGTGGGTGGAAAAGAGAAGAATGGCTGTGCTCTTTCTTCCCTAACCTCACTATTTAACCTTCTGCAAAACATACTACAGCTTATTATGCTTATTGCAGCATTAGGACAGGTATTAGAAGGGACGCTTCAGGAAGTTACACTAATAATTAAGCTACACACACAGGCAGAAATGCAAGGGACTTCAGTCATCGTGGGGCAGAACAGCTCTGCAGAGCTTTCCCTACCTCCGCCATTCTGGCTCTCTACCCAAGTGAGCCCATCAGCTTCTCCTGCATGAAGCCCACTGTGGGTCCTCACTCTCTACCTTCCCCCAGCCTATGAAAATACCGAACTTAAGGCATGGCTCCTCACACTTCTGTTTTTTTTTTCCCCTTCAAAAATACATTTGTCCACTTTGAAGGTTGCCTTCATTTCCAGCTGCCCAGAGGGGTAAACCCCTCTTGACTGAGCGGGGGACAGAGAACATGGACATGGTTGTGTTCAGCCTGCTGTAGGTGGCCTCGCTTGAACAGGGGGTTGGACCAGAAGACCTCCAGAGGTCCCTTCCAACCTCAACCATTCTGTGAATGTGCCAATAAGGTTGTAACTATGAAGAAGGAACTGGCCAAAGCCCACCACAGCTAGATGTACTTGAGATTCATTTCTCTTTGGGACAAAAAAAAACAGTAAGGAGCATCCACCTCCAACCCCAATGCCTGTGAAAAGGGCCAGACTCCTAGGCAGCTGAACTCTACGTTTTCCTCCTGTCCATCACCATCCCCTATAAAATAAATAAATAAATAAATAAAATTTAAAATAAAGACAATGAAATCCTACTTAAACCAAGAGACAATCTTCAAGAAGTTGATCCTTGCCTGTTCTCTTCTATCCTGCACTGAGCCTTTCCAGGTCAGTGGAGCTCTTGTGTAAGGAATTATACCCATGTAAGACACCAGCAGGATGAGTGTAAGATGCACAGCCACAGATGTCTTAAAAAGCTGTGTAATGGGGCCATCACCAACTTCTCGAGGTCAAAAGAGGCAAGACGAAGGAGACAATGTCTAGCTAGGGTAATCATGGGTCTTAAAAAACAAAACAAACAACAACAACAAAAAAAGCACAACAAGCAGTGAAAGGATTACATGGCCTGATCTAGCACCACACTAAGAATCAGCCCCTTGTGAGGTAAGGAATAGTGGGCTTCTGCCATGCCAATAATTAAGGTTTCCTGAAAGCAAGAGCGTTCCCCGGCACCACACAGCACTTCTGCACTAAGCCCCATATATCTGGCATGAATTTACAGAGGTGCTGACCCATAAGGATGAAATGAACATCCTCCAAGCCCTACAGACCAATCCTTACCCCTTCTGTTCAAAAATATAATTCAGACTTTTTGCTTTCTCAAAAAAAATGTATAACCACATTTACACCTGATTTAAGAACTGCATAGATAAAATCTTTAAGTTTCACGAAATGATATACTTTCATGTCGTTTTCTAGCAGTATATGTATTTATGGTCAGATTCCTCAGTCAGTGCAGAGATGAGTAAAGTGCCAGTCTTAGTAAAACAACGGCGGGCTGTTAATATTAAACTGTTTCTTTCCAGATTAAGACACTTCTATTTTAAGACACTTTTTAAAAAATCCAAAAGCATAGAATTTTTGTATTATTATTACTATTACACCCAAGGCCCCATCATTCCAATTAAAGACAAATATTGTTATTCCAGTTCGCTGCTATTATACCAGCTGTTTTGTCCCCCATGATCACTGTCCTTTTTTTTTCCTTCTTTTTTCCATCCTTTATGGTCGCAGTGCAAAAATACACCATCAGTCCAGCTGACGTAAAATGCTGGAGCTGTACACAAAGCAAGCACTGAATTGGACCCGCAGGCCTGATCTCCCACACTGTAGTGCCTTTCTACGCTGGAGTGCGTAGCCTAGCCTGGAATGTTATGGTTGGATGCTGTACAGGTCTCCGAACAAAAAAAAAAAAAAGAAAAAAAAAAGAAAAAAAAACACGTTGTTTTCATTCCCGATGTGTTTACATAAAGGCTCTAAAGAACACAACCTGCAGGTTATTTCTAACCCCTGCTCTGCCCACCAGCCGCCTCCCCGAGCCATGCCCCAACCACGGCAGCCCACACGACGAGCCCCCACGGTGACAACCTGCCATTCTCTGCAGCTGCTGCACTCCAACAGCTGGCAATAAATTACCAGGGCTGCACGCTCCCAGCCCCATTTGTCAGAGCTGCAGAAAGCGGGCAGAAATGGTTAATTGCATCTGAGCCTGACTGCCCTGCCAGGGCAGTTTTTGTTACAGCATCATCATCTGGCGCTCAGGCAAAACTGGCCAACAAACCCATTTTTAGCTGAAGTAATGTTTGTAATGAATTAGCTGGTATTTATCTGACTCTAATGTGGGTCATTGAACTTCACCCAGCTTTTCCTCGCAAAACAGTGCGAAGAACAAACTGGCAGTCTGCACTTGCATGCTTGTACATCACTGCTGGCATCGCTGCAGACAGAGCGAAGAAGTAGACTTCCTACCAGCACTCCTGGGGCAGGGACTGTGATTTTGCGCTGTTTTACAAGCACCCAGGGCACGGTGGAGGTCCTCAGGCAGCAGTTCAAAGCAGCACGGCAGCACAAGTGATAAATAATATGGAAAAGGAAAATTGTTTTCACATGCCCTGCCACAATGCTGTTTACACAGCTAGGACAGCTAAATGTGCAGATTTAACTAGGAGAGAAAGACTTACGCCAGCAGGTCTGCTGTCACTTCTGCTCATCACTTGGTGCACATTGCACAGAGCAAGGAAGCTGTTTCAGCCAACACTTCTAAAGATGTTCTTTACATTTGGTACCTGTTACAACCCATAGACACGCAGATGGAGTGGGAGACCTGGTGGTAGATGGCCTTCACATCATGAGGTAGGGCACTGTCTCAGAGCAGCTTTCAGCTCTGAAATTCTGTCTTTTCCTCTCATTCTGAAGTTCCTGAATATGCAACCCGTGAAGACAGCTGGGCTTCTGGTAAAGGGATGGACAGCTGAGAAGATCCTGTGTGTGGCATCTTTGCTAAAATGCCACACTCCATGTCCCTTGACTTTTGTTGCTTGGTTTTGCGTACTTGATAGAATTACTGAGATGGCAGAAGTCAAATTTATTTCAAGTGCCTCCTCCTAAAGTCGTGAAAATAAATTTCTGATTTTATCGCCAACATCAGAAAATAAAATCAGGTCCCTCTGCAAGCACTGTCCTAGCACAGCACACATTTGTGGTTTGTTGTCGTTTCTTTTCATTTTATAACTTTTTCCCCTCCCCGCATATTTGAATAGGACAAATCTGCATGGCTATTTAGATTGAACTTCCTCCAGCAGCACTTCCCCAGCTGACAGCCTCTCATCCTGAACAGCTAACGTCAATCTAGCTGGAAGCCTGCGATCCTACAGTCCCTGTGAGCGCCACATCTTACGGGTAGTTGTACAGACCCAACACAATCCCTGACCGCTAGCATATGTGGCCACTCTAGCCATGGTCCCATATAGATCGATTCCTGACTAAATTAAATATTTACACGTATGACACTGGTAATTCGATTTTACATTAAAAAAATGCTTCTTAAGAGGTATCTGTAACAGAAACCACTTTTCCAGAGCTTTTAGCTTTACTAGATGTTTATGTTTATGCTCCTAATCCATTAATGCAGTGTCAAAGAACTACCCTGTGTTGCTCGTATTACACACTGCTAACTTTTCATCTGAAATTCACATTTAAGATTCTTAAACTATGAAGCAATAATCAGTATATTTGCAAAGGCATCTTTAAAAAACAAAGAAAGCTGCACAATGAGTCAGCTAGTCACCTATTCTTTCTTTCTAATACATCCTTCACAATATTTTGGGGGCGGAGGCAGTGTATCTGGTTTTGGTGCAGTGTCACATATATACTTGATATTCTCTATGAACTTGCAGCAACAGTGACATCCCAAAAAAAAGGATTTAAATGTTTCAGTCTTCAGTGCTCCTTAATGTGGGCACATAACTAATGCTGGGACAGAAATATCCCTTACTTTTGTCTCAGACACCCAACAGCCATCTATCCCACGCACCCATTCCACCTCACTGCAGTCTTTACCTGCACCTTTACAGGCTCCTGATGCACATTCATCTGTCCCAGAACACCGTGGGAAAGTTGTTTGATGAATCTCTCAAATTTTACACTGTCTGCAAGCAATAAACCTATTACTACTCTTCTGATAGCTAGTCCATAATGAAACTCCTGTTCATTATTATTTTTGGCTTGGGTCACAGCATTACTTGTGCATTGCTCCTTTTTACGTGCTTGTTAGGACCATGAACTGGGGAGGAAAACCCTTTCCGCAGCAGAAGACTCAAAATTGGAGAATGTCCTCAGAGAGAAAACTGCGGCTTTTATGAATCCTAAAATTCAAGTCTTATGCTGCAAGAAGGAAAACAGAGGGATGAACTTGGCTACTACTTACCAAAAATTAGTTTGAAGATGTCAGCTTGTCTTCTGCAGGATATCCCATTTCATCCGTTCATCTGGGGAATGGCAGGACTGCAAGTTTCAGCATTCTCACCTGGTAGGGTGAGGCCCGCTAGAAAGGCAGCAAGAAGGAACACTGCCAAGGTCAGAAAACCTTACTGTCTGCTGTGCGTCCATTACGTCTGTGCAAACAAAGTTGATTTATGGTAGCAGTTGTTTTTCTTCCTTCAGCACCATCCCACACTTACATCCTACTTCAGCTCCATTAAAATCAAGCAGAAATATCCTGCTAACTTCAACAGAAGGAGGATCAGGCTATTAATGATCTAGACACAGTAATGGGTACAGAAATTCCTGTAACTTGCATAAATGGAAGTACTTTTGCCAAGAAGCATTGAACACTCTAGAAACATCAAGTGAATCTCTCGTTTTATGCTCCTTTCCCCTTCTTACCTTACTCAGTCTTTCAGATACAACTCTATACGTAATCAAATCTAACTGGCTGCATCTTTACAAAACTTACATCACTATTTCAATATCAAAACTAAAAATAAAAAATAAAAAATAAAATAAAAAATAAAAAATATTTTATTTCTAGCATGCTACAAAACAACTAAAACACTTCTTGTGCATAATGCAGGTAAAATAGAGCATATGTGTGTTCTATGCCATAGAAAACATGTATTGCTTGGACTTCACAGATTTAGGAGGTGATTCAATAACTGCTTATCTTCATGAAAATGCAATCTGTGCAATGCTGTTAAGGTCAGGAGGAATAGTTTTTGGGAGGAACCATGACTGTTAGATTTATACCAACAGCAGGGTTTTTGATTGTTTAAGTAATTAAAAGCATTGATAGGTATTACCTATTCCTCATTTTAAAAACCTCTGTGCTGGGGCAAACTTATAACATTTATTCTACACACCATATCAGGTTGTTTCAGCACTGACTATATTATTACCAGCATGCTGCTATAGTATGATCCACTCGGTTGAACTGAGTGCCTTAGATGTATACACCACATAAAAGCTTTTTGCAAAAACAGAAGTGAATGTGCATAGCATGCTTATTTTCTGCTTTCTTGTGCTTTTTTTTGTTGTTGTTTTGTTTGCAAATCTTTCTTTTTCTGCACTTAACATGTTAGAATTCAGAATAGTAAGTTACTACACTGATACAATTTGTCTGAAGGATTGACTTGTTGACTGTGGAACTACCAAAGATTCATGTCACTGTTGTGCTATCAAACGTGCAAGTATTATCAAATCCCAAATGACCAATATGTTCCTACTATGTGTTTTTCCCTCCTGATCCAAGGACTCCCTTGGAAACAAGGGTAGAAAATTGTTAAAATTGCATAACCTGTTTCTACTATTTTTTCTGTTTAAAACAGGCTTTTTGAATTAAACAAATTCTTCTGAAAACACGAAGTGTACCAGTGAGATAAATCAGGGACATTTTGATGCAGATAGGGGGCAATCAGTTATTTTCAGGAGCTCAGGACCTGCTTTCTTCATGCACCAGAGGAGACAGGTACTGACAGGATACAAAGACTGTAGCAGTGTCAAGACCAGGAGGTACTGTTTGTTGCATTGATCTGACCAGCTTTCAAACAACACTTGCTTTCCCACCCCCCATCAACCAGGACAATGCAACCTTTCAATACTGACACTGAAAAATTGAGCTCTGAGTATAAAGTTATTTAAAAAAAAAATGAAGAAAAGGGGCTTTGACACCTTCAGAGGATTGTAGAGACTATGGAGCTCTTCGTTGGATTCTCATTGCTTCCTCCCTCATGCCACTTGCAATAATACAATAAAGACTCTTGTGGGTAGAAAAAGCTAAGGTAAACTTGACTGTACTCATCTGCCACAGACTTGCAAGGTTCAGAGCAGTTCCACAAACCAACACCACGGCAGTGGTGACAGTCTCAAACTGATGCACATCATTGGGCACAGCTAAATTGAGATGAGTGCCGTTCTATGCAGGTAGCTTCCTGAGAGATCTTGCACCACCAGAAGAGGCTCAGATGAGCTAACCTGCTTTCAGAGCCTGTCGTTTAGATAAGGGAGATTTTTAGACATGCCTGAGAATAGATGTCCTAAAAAGAAGATTGACATTTGTCTTCTGGCTGAAATACCATCTTGAAAGCAGCTTCCCTTTAAAAAAGATGCTGCCAATTCAACAAGAAACAATATTAGCATAAAATTTTAATGTTTGGTTTTTGTTTTGTTTTAAACACCACATTGCTTTTTTGGATGGATACAAAACTTAACTGACTATCATACAACATAGGCAATCCACCCTTCCTTGAAGTACCTCCGAGTTTTGACAATACCCATTTGGACACTCCAATAGCGATCAATGACACTAGCAGCATTCTTTATCTTGGCATGGCCAGAAAGCTTAATTGTACCTCAATGCCAAAGACCAGTACAAGATTTAAGAATACAGCTATTGTAGAAACCTAGAACAGGAAGAAGCCTTAAAAAGGAGCAAGATGTTTTCCACTGGATTAAATGCCACCATGGTCTATACATTAGGTCTGTACATTAGGCATTCAGGGATGCAGATGCTTTAGATCTATCAAACTTTAAAACCAGTCATGCTATCCGATTTGGTCCCCAACCCCTGAACATACTGAACATAACATTATCTCCAAGATCAATGCTTCACATTTGGCTGTCTCTGGAAACTTTATAATCAAAATCTCAGCTTCAGTATTTTGTCGCTATCCAGCTACAAAACTTTCTACCATCTCCTTGGATGCGTACATCAGATGCTTTGAAAACAAATCCCACCCATTTGCTCTGAAAACTTCAGTTAACACAGCAGCTGTATAGTGGCTACTCTTTCTTCGCTGGCTCTGAAATAAATATCCAAAGCAAAAAATCTACATTTATCTTAACCAAGCTAGTAACAAGAAAACACAGTTATGTTTGGAAGCTCATTAGCAAAAAGCACAGACATACAGACATTCCCTTACACAAAACCTCTTTCACCAGCATCAGATATAGAATATTTTCTGCATTTGTCACCTTTCAGGTCTGAGTTTCCAGCACACTCCTTGTTATACGCAATTAGCCCCATGCCAAGGCTTGGTACATTTCGTAATAAATCCCTGACCACATTCGCTTCAGGCTTGGCAGCTCTGGAAAGGCTCCATTCATCAGGGCAGCGCTGAGCCGCGGGAGTTACCACACCGCACCGCACACTCGCCAAATTCCAGCACACTGCAGATTTCAGCAGCCCTCCCTCCCTCCCTCCCCATTTCAAGCAGCCTGACATATGACTGTGATTAAGTAGGATAGGAAAAAGCCCCAATCAACTTTCCTCTTTTTCATCCTTCTTTCTACCTCTTTTCCCTTCAGACAACCTCCCCCCTTAAAAATAATAATAAGAAAAAAAAAAAAAAACCTCCCTTCTCTCCCAGCATTAGTTAGTTAGCAATCGATGATGATTATTTTTCTGCCCTGTATTTAAAACAGTAACCATCTGTTACTTGCAGGATGGCCGTCTCTCCGTCTCAGATTTCTTCGGTTTCAGTGCAGCAGCCTCACCGGCTCCAGGCAGGAAAGCTCTCCGTGTGGCACCGGAGAAGATCGGCTGGACCAACAGCAGCAGGAGCCACCGCTGGCCGTGAAGCCGTATGTTCACAGAAAGAACAAATAGGACAAGATTCACGGGTTTCCAGATGCCACCTTTCAGCCTTCAGATACCTACGGGGACAAGGGGCCTGAGAGGCAACAGGCTAGCCTGACTCACAGTAGCACAAGTGAGAGGACAAGTGGGAAAATAACCATCTCCATCTAACGGGCTTATTTCATCTTCTTCACTATGCACTGGAAGCCTTGCTCACTGGGAGCACCAGGGTCATCCATTTTTGGCATCCAAAAAAAGCCATTCAGAAATGAGAAGAGCAATGGGTAAAGAGGCCTTGGTAGCAATATTGCAACTAGCCCTCAAATGAGCTTTTATTTTAATTAAGAAAGGGTAAAAAAAACCCTTCTGGTAACTCATTACCTCATGGAATAGGAGGGAACCCCAACAGCTGCAATGGCAGTTCAGTGAAGGTCACCCATCCAAAAACTTCTGGTAATGCCAGAGCAGCTGTGTGTGTGCTTCAAGCCCCCTTTTCAGCTCCACGTATGCTTTTCCAAAGCTTCATCTTCTTTCTCAGAAGTTTTCACCCTTCTGTTTAAAGAACCACCACAGAAATCACCAGGACACCACTAAGCTGCGACACCTCTGTTGTCCCCCCTTGTCAGGCAAAACAACATCTAGAGGGAAAAAGTTAATGGCCAAAGAAAAACTGTAGCTCAGGCTACAGTCAGGATTCAAGAGACAGCATGCAAGGGATAACGATCTATTATCAGGCCAAGTTTTCTGCAGGTCTATTCACTTCTGGAGCTCCTTCTTGCAGGACTCAACCTTCCTGGAGAGAAGGCTCTCCGGGAAGGCTATTCTTGCCAAAGCCTGCATCCAAATTACAATACCCCCCTTTTCAATGTGATAAAGTGTAAAGTCATGCCAGAGCTGACTATAGCCGAAGGCAAAACCTAATGAGAAACTAAAAGAGAAATTAAAACAGAAGTTTATCTAATTACTATCTTTGCCTTGTTAACCTAGCCAAAACACTAACTTAAATATGCATCCTAATTTCATGTCATCACCTTGCTTGCCTGGAGCCACTGAAAAATACCAGAATACACAGTGGGATTTCCTGGCATTTCCCCTTCCTCTCTCCCCCCTGTTTTTGACTGAACCCAAGACTTCAAAAATAAAAAAACTGCCTATGTGCCCACAGCGAAGTCAGACCTTCAAGTACAGTACTCCTAGACAAACCGCAGCAGGAAGAGAATGTATTGGATCCATCTAAAGCAAAACAAATGAAAAGCTCATCTGGCACTTCTAAGCATATCTAGTCAGTGCCTAATCACCTTTCCAGAAAATGAGTCCCCCTACTGCTCAGGCAGTGCCTGCTGCTGCACCCCAGCTCAGCTCGCTGCAGTGAGGACACAGCTCCACCAGTCTGAGAACTCCATCACCTGTTTCCAAGGTTCCTGTCCACATCAACACAAAAGCCCACTCTGTTGGGATCAAAAGCTGGAAGCTCATTTAATAAGGCAACAATGCTGAATGTACACGTTACCTTGAAAGGTCTGCCAGGAGTTCTTACGCACCTCTCTTCTGACCACTCCATGGCCGTGTACACACTGCTCCAGGACACACCACCACGTCAGCGCCCTCAAAAGCTCTTTGCGAGTACAGAGGGAAGTATACAAAGTTCTACTGAGTTACTGAGGATACTCGGCAGACTCAGGCTGTTGCTTTGTTAATAAAAATGAGAAAAAATGAAATCTGAGTTTCTGTAACTTGCTCTTATCATCAGCCATTAGTCTTGCTTCTAAGTCTTCCAAACCTGTCACAGACAGCAGGGAAGGGGAGATGTTTTACACAAGTATGAATGGTACCAGCCTTACTAAGAGGCAGAGAGCTCGACTTTCCTTGAAAGTCCAATCCATCTGGTTTTACAAATACATACACTTAACTTTAATCTAAGCACTATTTACAAAGATACATACAGACATAAAAGAGCATAATAAATTAATAGCTCACAAGAGGCAACAATGACTAATGACAGATCTTACTCTCCTTTCCAAAGAACTGGCTCAAGGGAACACGGCAGATAAAATTACCTAGGCTGACTCTGTGTTTCTGTTAAACACAAACTTTGGTATATTCTGAACCGTCTGTGTGATGTTTCCCAGCTGGAAGACATAAGCTTTCCTAAACAATTCAGAACTTTAACGTGACCTTACAGCCGTCCTCTTCTTCCATTCAGCCAAGGGATATGCTTGTTAGTTTATACAGGGTTTATCTTATCCATCAAATTCCCCTGCTTGAACACTGACGTTGCCTACTTGTGGTCATACTGTCAATAGAGCCTGCAAAATCCTCTCCCATAATCTGACTCCCGTTTATGGACTACAGTCAGTAAAGCTGTAAAAAACAGCTATGCAAAAGCCTTCATGAGTAGTTACTGCATGAATAAAAGAGTCCCAGGCGGACAAATATACTCTACAAATAGTTATAAATCTACACGCCTGGCCTGTATTTCTTTGATGAAAATTGTCACCGGTGATTATTTGGTGCTGCCAAATTTGTAAATATGAATGATGACTGTTATCAGACTGCTATCTGCACAAGGGCTGCAAGTTCAGAGTCAAACCAAGAAATTCTCGACACTGCCGCAGGCTGTATGGAGAGCTTGCTTTCCATATTTCCATTATTTATTGATAGCATGTTATAAAACTGAGATGTGAAAGCGCTGTTTTATCTCTAGGACAAATAAAACAGACTGGCATTTCACCAGAGCTTTTCACCTCCCACATCTCACGTCGCAGGGATCACTTACTAAAAGCTGCATAGGCTTTTCTCTGTTCACTGTAATGTGATTATACACAGAGGAAATGTGGGTGCATGATTGAAACATGACAATTATTTTCTCCTCTCAATTTTCCTCTTTCTCCCCAAATTACTAGTTCCAACATACTTCCCAGGTGATCACCTTTTTTCTTAGAGTTGAACTGTTTTAATCATTCTGCATTCCCATTCAGCAAACTTCACCAATCCCACTTCTACTATAAGCAGCCCACAAACCTACTGAAATTTGAAAACACTAATGGTAAAATACAAAATGAAAGCAAAGAGAAAACTTTTAACCCTTTGTTAATAACACTTCCTAATGTGAAATATTACTGCATCAACATCTGTGTTGAGGATGCAGTTCCACAAACGTGTACTTCATTAAGTCCAGTACTCCCTGTCCAACTACACACTAAGACATTTGTCTTTCACCATGCCCAGCTACAAGTTCCAGAGTCTGAGTTGCATTATACCATGACACCCGTCATATTAATAAATATATAAAAATAATAAATATATATACAAATAACAGATCATGCCACAGAATGCTGGCAGATTCCCATTTAAAAACAAAGTCATTCTAGCTGATGCTGTAACTTCTGTTTATGAAAAATGATTAAATCCCAAATAGATGTGACAAGTAAGAGTACAAGTCTGGTGTTGGAGGAGAGGTTGTGGGAAGGGAGAAAAGAAAGCTGCCCATCATGAAGAAACGAGCGTAACAATCCTTTCTGCAACAAGAGGAAAATATCTCAGAACTGCACTCTGACAACTACTAGATGTCAGAAGTCTGATTTACTGCAATACTGTTCAAATATTTAATTTTAATCAAATCAATATATTAATATTTAGTCTGTGATAATAATGATCATAAGCTCTGGTTCATTGAAATGCTAACTGCAGTTTCATGCTGCCCAGTACCCTACAAAGGTAGGGAAGCCTGATAACACAAGAAAACAGAACTGGTACAAAGTCATTCGGATGCTGCAAATACATTTTAAAATTTTTAGAAAAGTAATTTTATCTTGGTAGAGTTGATGCCAGATCAGGTATCATCCTTCTGCCTGCAGCTGGTACAAGGCTGCTATAAATACCTCATCATGTGATCCGGAAAAGCTGACAAAAATGCGAATCAATTCTCACATCTGCCCTGGTTCAAATTCATAGTGCTTGGCCATGTGGCAGGGCACAGATGTATTGACAAGTACTGATGACACGGACTCAGCGTACAGACACTGCTCAACTCTTTTTACCACCAAATGTTCAGTTACCAACACCTGGGATCAACACAACGAATTCCACATGTGAAAGTGGGATTTTCAGCTATAATAGTCACAGAATGGTTAAGGTTGCCCTCTGGTCCAAACCCCCTGCTTAAGCAGAGCCACCCAGAGCAGGCTGCACAGGACCACATCCAGGAGGCTTTTGAAGACCTCCAAGGAGCTCTTCAAGACCACCACGAGCTCTTGGGGCAACGCTTGCCAGGGCACTGTCACCCACACGGCACCAAGGCACTGCCTGGTGTTCAGGGGGAGGTTCTTGTGTTCCAGTTTTCAAGATGGAGCCAGGTTCTTTTCAGTCCTGGATAATAATTACTGAAAAATTAAAAACATTTTGACATCACACAATCAACATCTTTTGGCTAGTGTTAAAGTCTTTGAGCCAATGGGAAATTTCCAATTGACTTCAGTGGTGTGTGGACTGGGCCTTTAACCTCCTACCTGTAGCTCATTCAGCTCCAGCTTAGACTTGACAAAATCCTGCCAGCTTCACTGCGTCACTTCATAATAAACTGTTCTTCAACTGAAGCTAACTGAAAGCTGGAGCTTTTGATGAGTGTTTGCAATTACAACTTCATTTCCCTTCGTCCACTGCACACACAAGTGCCGTAAATCTCTATCATTTTAAATAAGGATTTCAAGGGTAATTTTGGCAGCCAAATAGGAGCATGCATCATGTTTGAAGTACTGTATAATCCTTTTCTCTCTCTCTCTCTTTTTTTTTTTTTTAAAGCTGTTGGACACAAATCTCAAAGCCTCGAACAAGCTCAATGCTCACCTATCTCAGATGACATTTTAATTGTAGCTTTTAACTGCACATAGACTGTAGACTAATGGAAGAAAATTGAATAAGAAGTTCTTTGAGTATACATTCAGATGGTGTCTTTACTGAGAATTTCCTTTGCACTACTGAACTTTATACAAATGTGACATCTATAAATATGATTAAATGCAACTGGAACAAAAGCCTTTAAAAATAAACTTAATGGATTTCAGAGTTTTTTGAAAACTTATTTGCAGCTTTATAGGTGTTTAAAATCCACATATAATTTCATAATTCATAGCAGTATGGAAACAGCTTCCTAGGTCTCTGCCACCTCCAATTGTTTTTTTAATTATTTTTTTTTATTCTGTCCTAAGATCCAGAGCGTGCATATTTGTGTGCATCTTTTTATTACCAGAGCTAGAAATTGTCATAGGAATGGATGGTGGTGTGATTTTTTTTCCTCTCCTTTCAGCCATCAACGAATTTATTCTCTCTCAGCCAATGTTATGACCCTCATAAAAGACGTTCTCTAGGTGGTCTTCGTACGCAAAGTCTAACTGACAGTATTTACATTTGTGAAAACATTTTAAAAGCACCAAAGGATGGCCATGCAAAAAGAGAACCAGAATTCCCACACTTAGCAGCTGTATGAAACTAAAAGCAAGTGAGAAATGGCCCTGAGGCTCTGTCCACATGGTACCACATTTGTTAAGGGCCTTCCTTCTTTTCCTTTGTAGCAGTAGCATTTAGTGTAATTTTCCTATGCCTATGAACGCTAGAAATACACACTGAATAACTGTATTCATAGGCTTTGTTTGTTTGCTGCTGTTTTAAAAATGTAAGGCTGTTTTGAGATTTGTAACACTGCTACTGCCTTCAGACTATAACAGTTTCTTTCACCGTTGACAAAATGACACTCCGTTGTTGTGCCCTCGCAATAATCATTATATTAAAATTTTTATTGCAAATGATGACATTTATAATAAACATAAGTGGCTAAATGCAGCCAAAAAACCATTCAAGTCAAAAAAGTAGGAATTGCTTGTTAAGGAAGGCAGATGTAATAAAGGTTATAAAGACTCTATGGAACATTCATTCCCATTTATCTAAGTCAATATTCAAAAAATGTAAGCTCAACACCTAAACACAAAAACTGCTAGGCAGCTTCGAGGCATAAAAAAGTGAAATCCAAATAAAATAGGAAGACACACTCTGCAGGTAACATACAGAACATCACATGCATAAATATTTTAGCATTAGAATTACAGAAAGCATGTACAAATACTTGGATAACTATTTAAAGCAAAATACCAATTTGAAGATGAAGGCAATCGAGGGTTTTGATGTCCAGTTATCAATAACATTCTTTTTTTTTTTTTTTTTTTTTCTCAGAGAAAAGTGGTGAAACTGCATTTATTTTCTAAAACTTCACTGAAACTACACCTCATACATCTTGTTGCAAAGGCTGAAAGGCAGGGCAGGCCTTTAGGAAGTGAAACTGCAACGTTATGCTCATAGCACGCAACCAGCTAAACTAACAGAAAAATAGCACAATAAAGGAGAATGCCAGCCATGGTGCTCAGCCACCCACTGCCATCAGCGGGTGTCTTTCGGCTGACCTTGGCGAGGATGTGGCACGTGTAACCCCTGCTGCAGGCGGTTCTCAGGAGGCAAACTTGAAACCCGCACTCCACAATTTCAAACACACATTTGCTGCTGGGAAATGTAAATATGAAGGCATACCTATTAGAGCAGAGAGCAGTAAGAGCAACGACTCCTACTTCTGTCTAAAGACTAAGGTTTGGAAACACATTTTAGACCATGCTGGAAACTTGACTGCCAGTATTAAAACATTGTGAATGTTGTAGATCAGTACAAAATAACTCCATGCAGAAGCCTGACTTGAATGCTTAAAATAGTTCCTCTCCTTAACCCACTAAATTATTCTCATTGGGGCAATATTTCTTCGCTCAAGAAGAAAGTTAAAAATCACATTTTTCACTGAAGCTATAAATATGGTATTTTATTTATTTTTACCAAAAAAAAAAGTAATGATAATGTTAAGAAAGTTATCTAGAACTTGGTGAAATAATCTAAATGCATTTTACAATAGTCTGTAAGTCAGTGCGAGTTCTCCAGACTGAAAGAGTGGAAGACAAATGTGGACTTAAGAAACTCATTCATTCCCAAAAGATTTGAGACCACTTTATACCAGAAATTAAGGAAATAGCCATAACATCTGCTATCTTAAAAAAAGCACACACATCACTTAATACAGTTTGTTTTTGTTTGTTTGTTTGTTTTTGCTTTGTAATTTAAGTTACCTTGGCTTCTTCCCAACTATAATATCCAATTTTGAGCAGGAATTGAAATTTTGAAAGTTCATATGAAGTTACAGTCCTAAATCCCAGTACCCCTATTGAAAAATTAGTGTTTAAATCTATAAGGCCTTTTGAAAAACATCTAGAAATAAAGATTTAAGTATTTACACCACATGCATTAGATTTCAAATCTGACTGAATAATTTATTCCAGAATCGTACAAATTAAGGCGCTTGAATCTAAAACATGATACATTCGCTGATGAAGGATTAGTTATTTAATCCTAAAAATCAGCCCAGGGAACGCAGAAAGTCTGGTTGTTTCCTAGCTGTAGTTAAATGTCTCACAGAGCATTAGGAAAGGTTCTGTAGCTTGCAGCTAATTTCTGTAGTGCAGATACAAAATAGCCACACCAAAATCAGCTTTTTCCTCCCCAAAGCTGATAGTTGTCTCAAAACCAGAAGACAGAGTAATACAAAAAGACAAACACAGATTCATTTAACAAGCACCATAAAGAATTGAAGCAGGCTGAAGTTCTACATTCAGGACTCATTACAGCCAAACTCATGCTATTTGTTTAATCTTTGCTAGTTAAAGAAGTAAATGCTAATTAGCCAATAAAAGTTTACTGTTCTCCGCCAATGCTTTTGGGATACGTTTGCTATCTGTAAGTTGTGTTGATATTGCTAATACTATTTTAAAAAGGCAACACCATATTACACCTTGTATAAGGCAGACCCAAGGGCTGCAGGGCATCGTCATTGTCAAATATTTATTTCCTCTCAAGGCATGCCAAAATACACGTCAAAGAACTGGTGTGAGTCACCAAACGTGTCAATCTGGTCATTAAAAACAAACTTGGTGTAGAATTTCTAAACATCTTTACAGATTTACATACAGGCTAATATTACAAACTTCATTCTGACTTATTTGTACATGGTGCCCTTGCCACATTCTGACAGCAGTCACTTGCTCAAGCCATTGATACAGGAGAGAATAAGGAATAAAAGAAAAAAATGGTACCCCTGTCCCTTCAGAATAAGCAATCCATCAGACCATTAAAACAAGAAATCCCTTTCTCAGAAGCAGTCTATCCTCCAGCAGCATCTTAATCAAATATTTTGTTCTGCGTTCCTTAAGCCTGAACAACTGAAGATTTTTTTATATATATATATATTTTTTTTCTGGAAATTAAGCTGTATTAATGACTAATACCACCACGAAAACAACCCCCTCAGCCCCCGGTTCCTTAGTCTCTCTTAAGGACAGTCAGAAAGCCACAAAAGACAGACAGAGCACTCCATGGCTTTTAAACAGATAACTACCACATTTTAAACACGTGCATGTTTGCAAAAGCTCTAAGCCTCTATTGCTCAAACCACTTGTGGTTTCTCAGTACTTCTTTTTTGAATGATTGTGTCTTTATAAAATAAACATGTTTGAGACTAAATTACTTGCGTGTCTGTTGGGAATAATTATAAAATTAGCTTGTTCTAATTTACACTTGTGGGTTTTAAAAACATACCATAGCGAGTCTCCTGGTGAAACCAAAGTCTGACATGTCAAACATGGTTTAGATCATGTACGTGGACTTTGATTTTCTCCATGCAGTAGTCTGATCTCTACAGAAGGCTTAATCCTTTCTTTTATCCTTTTGTATTCCCATTTGTTGGTCTCTACAGACGCTTGTGTTCATTCAACATGCCAATAGGTTGTGCAATATATGATGCAAATAATCGAACTGCAGACATACAGCAGTGATTATCAACATGTGGCATCTTCAAGCTGAGTTTCAATAGTTGACAGTATGCTGCTCAGCCATAGCATATCAGAATTTTGGTTGCAGAATACCTCAGCGTGCCAAACACACGATGGAAGGATGTGCTACAGTTCCAAATACATTCCCTAAGAATGTATTAGAAGACTAGCTAGCACTACTCAGGACAGCAACAGGTGACTTATTTTTAACTGTGTCCTTCAGTCCCACTGATTTCAATGATCTAAGCTACATTTTCCAAGAAGAGAAATCAGCACATTACCACAATGCTTCTACTGTACTATCTTGGCATAGGACATTAAATTTTTGTGCATTAGGTAGTTGTTGCTAGAGATAATTTCCAGGCAACTGCGGTGATCAGCTTATTTCCAAATGCTTTTTGCTATTCTAGTAGACAACAGCAGTTGACACAGTCAGTATTTTAATACTGATATTCCAGGATTCAGCTAAAACAGGCTTAGTCAACAATAATCAGCTTAGACAGATCAAAGTCTTACTCAGCTTCCTCCTCTTTTGCTTTCAGCTTGCCACTCATCACCTTTTCAGCAATGTACTTGCAACTCCATGGACCCACATGACATGCATTCGTAATGAAAATTGCTCGTTGTTCCAAAGGACATCACAGGCTTGTATCCATTCCCAGTGGCAAGAACAACTTGTCAGGCCTCCTATAGTTTGCCTTTTTTATCCAAGGCCAGGGAGACAAACCATACTTTCTGTACCAAGATAAGGTGGTTTTGGATCCTGTGTTTATATCCCTCAAGGCTGCAAAGGTTAAGTTATACTGCCCTTGCCACCACATTTTTTTTAACCTTATTTCCAAATTCATCTTCTCATGAAATACTTGAACAAGCTTTTTCTTTTAGATCCCACAGAAGCTAATACTTTGGACAGCAACTTTTCCATGTATAGCGTGGTTTCCCTGCAATATACCTCCGGAGACTCTCATTCCCAACCTGCCCCAAGCTTTAGCTCTTCCAGGTCTACAACCCCCTCCCATCTTCCTCTTTCCCTCCTTTGCTAAAAGTAAAAAATAAATAAAATAATAATAATCCTGAGTCCCACATTCTCTTGGAGTTAGGGTGGTCCTTCCCAAATCCTGCACCTCACCAGTCAGTGGTGGATACCACCCTGTCGCCTACAAGCTTCTTTCTTGCACTCCCTTCACTGACTCCTGACCAGCAGGTACTGTCCGTTTCAGAGGTCTGGCTTTATATTTTGATAATGAGATTACAATCAATAAATGGAAATATCCAAAATAAACAAGTCAAGAAAACGTCTAACTTCCTGGAAAGTCAGGCTCCCCCAGTAAAACAAACATTTGAGCAGTGTCAAAGATCTGTTCATGTTTAAGGAAAACAACCACCCTATTTTCCTTGCTTCATTTGTGACATAATGCTTGTTCCTGCATTTTGTTTCCAAAAACATCACAAAGAAGGTCAAGCTCCTTTGAGGCAAATATTATTATTGGGGATAGCCTTTGCTTTCTGACACAGCCCCATTCAGTGGGAAGAATAAGCAGAACAAGCATGTGCTCTGCTGTTAAACAGACCAGTCTGAAGATTGTTGCTGCCCCAAGGAGTTCTTGATTTCAGAAAAGGGTCAGTGAAGAAAGAATTAAAACACACATGGGAGGATTGCTGGATTTGGACTTAAAATAGGTTACAATGGAAAAAAACACTGTTGTACGTTGGGGTAGGGAAAGACAGAAGACGAAGCGACCTGAGATACAATGCCGGTCTATGACATTGACGTGGACTGCTCACAAAAGAAAGCACAATCTCATTTGCAGTCTGCTTACATCTCCAGTTTTCAAAGCACACGTCCTATGCTCATAGAGATCAGAGTTTAAAACTTCCAGTGTATAATGTAGAAGTATATAATGTTGAAAATAAATCTAAATTAAGACAACACCTAAGGGCAGTCTTTTTGTAGCAGACTAGGATAGAAGGTAGGGGACTGTTAATGTATTTTTATTCATGAAGCCCGCAGCCACTGTGTGAGTATTTAACCTGATAGAGGAGTTACGGTGGGGGGAAGTGAGAGAGCTCAAACTACAGTGTGCTTTTTTTTTTTTCTCTCCTTTTATTTTTTTATTTTTTATTTTTTCCCAGTGACAGCATTAAGTGATTCTACCCTGCATAGCTTAAGTTCCTCCCACAGCTCCACACAACCACTGATTCATCACAGACAGGAACCAAATCTGTCACTGATTACATTTGGGAATTTCTGTCATTAAGTATAATTTTTAAGCCCTGCTGCGTACCGATAAACTTTGAGCATGAACTCCCAGCTCCTCCACTCCCACGGAGTAACCAAGCCCAAGCAAAGTGCTGCTGATCTCTTGCACAGGCTGCTCTGTGTACCCAGAGGGAACCACACGTCCCCAAGACTTCAAACATTCTTAATTTTTCCAGAGAAAGAAGTGCAGTGAGTTGGATCTTGCCTATTACATATTTAGGTTGGATATTAGGAAAAACTTCCTTACTGAAAGGGTTGTTAGTCACTGGAATAGGCTGCCCAGGGAAGTCGTTGAGTCACTATCCCTGGAGGTCTTTAAAAGACTTTTAGATGTAGAGCTTAGGGATATGGTTTAGTGGAGGACTTGTTAGTATTAGGTCAGAGGTTGGACTCGGTGATCTTGGAGGTCTCTTCCAACCTAGACTATTCTGTGATTCTGTGATATATCACTGGGCAATGTTTAATGGATGCTCAAGAAGCATGCAGTAATCTCCGAGGAGGAATAACTTTGGTTCAATGCTCAAAAAATGCAAGAGCATGCTGTTTCACTACAGGTTTGGGCTTTACACAGCAAAAGTCTTACAATGGGAAGAAAGGTACTTGACTAGCGAATCAACACGTTAGATAAAGTACCACTAAATATTTAAAGGTATCGATTTAAATGAGTTCTCTGGTGTGGAGAGGAAGAAAAAAAAAGCAGACTCAATTACATCCTAACCCAGTAAATCCTCATTTCCTTCAACATGGTTTTGCCAGAATGAGATTAAGCTCAGGGCATATTAATTTATCTGTAAATTATTATTAATACATTTTCATGTATGTTAGCATAGCAATTTTTCCCCCTGCATCTTTAGCGATCTAACACTGGAACAGATTCCTTTACTGAGAGCCCATGAGCCCTCCCAACAGATGTATCATTTCAACAGGAGTATTTCTGTCTCCTTTCATGATGGATTCAGAATTCACCCAACAGCAATTTAGACTTTGAGATTATACATGCTGAGTAAACAAAAAGACGAGACAAAATGTGAACATTCAAAATGAGGGGCAACAGCTTCACGAGCTGCAAGGGACTAGAAGGACACTTGCACCAAGGTGCATTAGGAGGATTTTACTGAACTTAAGGGATTTTTATTTTATTTTTTTTTTTTTTTTGCATTTAGGATGGAATAAGTGCTAAAGTCCAGGCTCAGAAGCTAGTCAAATAACTCAATAGAACATTTTTATGCCAACAATAATTTCATTGTATATTTTGCTAAGCCAGAAGCCAATGCAACTCTTAATGTCTACCCACCTATATGACCTTAAGGGTACAAATATGGTTACAGCTCTCTTATACCCTGAAGTTGCAGGCTATAGTACATTAAGCATCTGTAAACTGATAGAACTGCATTCATACATAGTGGCACGATTATGCTGCTTTACTGCTAAAAACGGTATAACACTCTCTAAGACTATCTCCAAATTTAAAGCTACACAGGCACTAAAACAAAAGCCTGACCTCATCAAAACGCATTACTGCTTTCAATTAGAGTTTGCAGCCTGTCAGGTAAAAAGTGGTACGTGAATAGAAATTGTATCAGACTTGTGCAACCTACCCACATCACACTGCATGAAGGACACGCAGATAGCTGAGTTTCTGCACATATGGTCATTGTTAAGCCAAACCAACCCAAGTCTTTGCAGTTGTCACAATGAAACCTACCTACAGACACTGACAAAATTTGGCAAAAGGAGATGAGGAAAGCCAATAGTTTCATGCTAATTTCAAAATTTGCAGTTAAGGACTCAATACTAATTTTCACAGTACACTTTCAAATATTTTACAGGTTTTAATTTAACTCACATTCCATATGTAAATAGTTATGACAAGTCAGACACAACAGGAAGCAAGGGCCAGTGGGGAAAACATCTCAGAGAAGACTTTCAGATTTTTATCCCCTTCTACCTCCTATTTATGATAAGTAGAAGTGGGATAGGCATTTGCTGCTTACTTTTGAAGGCATATCTCAATTAAAATAGGTCTTAAGATCCTTAGCAAATCATGTCAAACCTCCATGCTCTCATACAGCAATACAGAGCCATAAATACAGTGCCAGGCAAGACTGTACGTTTTCCTTAAGTAGTAGCATGGGCAGAACTTTTTTTATTTTTTAAAAAGACCTCTTACTGAATGTGTAAGTATGATGGAGAGCACTTGGGCAGGCCATTTCAATAGCATATAGAAAATGTCACAAGTTCCAGCAGTAGAACAAATTGCTGTCCACTTTGTCATGTTGATCTACATGTACTTGCTTATCTTCGGAGCTTTTACTGATACCTGTGCTAGAATTACACATTCCATTCCCAATACAGGTTATGTTATCACACACTGAACTTACTACAAAGCTCAGAACTTGAAAAAAAAAAAAAAAAAAAAAAAAAAACACAGAATAAACAAACCCTCCATTGACAAACTTTCTATGAGCTCATAATAATGAACAGTGTCTTATCTTTATCAACAGATGCTGTCTTACCTTTATCAAGAAAAGCTGAAACGTCCCTTTCTCCTATTCAGTCTCCAAGAACAAAAGAAATCAACTCCACCCTGTGGGCAAAGAACATTTTTTAAACGATTAGCAATATTCTGAAAGAAAGTTTAATTCATTACAAAACAATATAGACCTTCCATTCTGTCATGAAAGTCAGGTAAAAATATTGTACCTGGAAAAAAGCCCAACAATGGCATATAGTTCTGTATTTACTACATGATTTCAACAAGTTACATGATAAATGCTCCTATGAATAGCAGTGCACTGATCATGAAATATGCAGCAACACTATTTATTGAGGAAAACTATACTTCTTTGAATTATGTCAGCTTCCAAAATAAACTGGTACTACTGCAACCCCAATGCAATCTTTGACCACACAGGTTTCCATCGCATCTTAACAGAGGCCATGGAAGAACAAAATGCGATACACATTGTTAAAAATACCAGATGCCCTATTAAGTCACATCCTTGATACACTAAAGACCATCCCTCCTGTCTGTTGTAATACATATACAAACTCAAACACTTCAATGGGAGTAGGCTGGAACATGGATGGCAACAGATGCTATAGAACTTAGTGTGAGCTTAACAGTGAAAAGTATTTAAGGTTAGAAGCAGAAGAAAATAAAGAAAATTGAGTAGCAGCTACGGAAGGATGCTGAAGGTGGTAAGTCATACACCTCATTCTTGTATTGTAAGGGAAAACAATTTCATGGACTAAACAAAGGCACGAGAGCACAGAGGCAAGGAGAAAGAGCAGGAGAAGAGCTTTTGCTTCTTTCACAAACCTCCTAATTAACCACTCCATTATCACACTAGAATGCAAAGCAGAAATTATTCATTTAGACAGCTTCTATAAAACCTCTACAATGTCACTGCTTATCTTATCTAAAGTAGTTTTACACATATCAGCACCAATTCAAGAGTTGCAGAATGGCTTGATTTCATTCCTATCCTGAACAGTGGCCAAATATTTATCATTTCCTTCACAATACTGGAACAGCTAGAAATTTTGCAAGGCCATAAACAGAACTGATTTGTTGATAATGGTCTGATTCAAGTAGTAGTCCTTGTTCCTATAGCAGATTTGTCATCCTCCAGTTGTTATAAACCGATGTTTGAGAGGAAAAATTAATGTTGTTTGTTACTAAGGAAAATACCTAAGTAGCATTTTCTCATTGTTTTGCCACCAATCATATGTTTATTTTTAAAAAATCTGCAACTAGCTTATGTTCTTAATTCACAGTGTATGTTACTGTTCTCCTTTTTCTGGAATAACTTAACAGAAAAGCACCACCACTTTTGTTCACATTAGTTCTACATTCATTCATATATACAAAATAAACTGCTGCACTAAGTTGTGATACTTTTTTTTTTTTTTCCAATTGACACAGACCACCTGCTAATGGTTAATAAGTCTTCCCCCAAACGCTTGTAACCTTGGCATTTTATGAGTCCTCCTGCATCTGTAGCCATAGAACAGTTTGGGTTGGAAGGGACCTTAAAGACCACCAGTTCCAACCCCCCCCCGCCATGGGCAAGGACACCTCCCACCAGACCAGGTTGCCCAAGGCCCCATCCAACCTTGCCCTGAGCCCCTTCCAGGGATGGGGCATCCACAGCTTCTCTGGGCAGCCTGTGCCAGAGCCTCACCACCCTCTGAGTGAAGAACTTTCTTTCCAATCTATATCACCACTCTTTCAGTTTAAAAACATTTTCCTGTGTCTTATCACTATGTGTCCATATAAAAAGTCACTCTCCATCTTTTCTATATGCCCTCTCTTAAATACTGGAGGGCCGCAATGAAATCTCCCCAGAGCCTTCTCTTTTTCAGGCTGAACATCCCCAGCTCTTTTGTTCTTCACAGGAGAGGTGCCCCAGCCTTCTG
>CM021734.1:27251603-27274156 GCA_011075105.1 Heteronetta atricapilla | reverse complement strand
CCATGGACCCACTCTAACAGGTCCAATAATATATATAATAAACAGTAATATATAATTTGACTTATAATCTAAATCAAAAGATTTAGTGACTTCTTTCCCTAGAATCATTAGAGATTCTGAAAACTTCCTTTTTCAATGCTAAACAACTTCAAAAGAGCCTGGATATTGGAGATCCTTTTACTTAGATCAAGTTGTGTACTTAAGGTCATATCCTTTCCAAAACATTAAGTTCAGTGTCTGAACACTTTGGTACTTATGCAAAGCTACAGGTCAAAAAGGTGTGCTTTTCTCTTAAACTCTTCAAGCACAGAAACTTACACTTAGTATAGGCCCTTATACAGTCAGGGATTTCATGAATCTGCTGATACCATGGAAGCAAAAAGCTGAAACACTACAGTAATCATAAGAGTGTCCTGTTTCATAAGACAAGGAAGCTTTTTGCCACAATTGGTTTTTTTTTTCACTTTTGAAGTGTAGGTGAAAAACATTTTCATAGGTCTCTCGTGTTCATTCATGGAAGCTGCCCTTTTCCCTCTCGTGCCATTTATCAGCCTCACAAGCAAAAGCTGAGAAAGGCACAGATTGGAATAATTACACAGATAGTTTGGGCCTAATTAAACAAATTACTCAAAATCAGCAGTATTTAAAATCTATTGAGAAAATGAATAGATGGCATCAAAAAGTTTCTAAAGGAGACAGATTATAGAAAAGTGCTACAACATGAGGAGTTACAAGATTTCACTTGATGCATCCTCCATGATGCAAAAAGACTAATCTCAGTGAAAAACCCAGGGAGAAATTCTGTTCTATACAGTGTTTACCTATGTTACAAATGTGTAATTTGACTGCAGAAGCCTAGATCATTCTACTGGACGTTGGGTTTCATTGGTGGGTTTACATTATAATGTACACAAAACTGTGATACAATAAAATCAATGTAATGTATTTCCAATCATCTGTACCTACAAATTTTATTAGGGAAGACAAGTAATTGCAATATAGACAAGAAGCTGAGTGTGCACATCATGCTAATTACAAAGACAAAAGGATCTCATCTGAAACAGAATCTAGCCTTCCCCTCCCATGAGGCTCATGTGAAGAACTAAATGATCTTAAAATAAGGCAGAATCACAACAAAGTAGTGGTTCTGCTAAGAGATGTGACATTAAGTTTGCAATTTTAAAGTGGCATATCAGTGAAACAAGGAGAAGGCTCTAAAAAGAGGGAAAAAAAACCAGAAGATTCAGCAAAACAGATGAAGGACTTGTTAGCTTTAGGTCAGAGGTTGGCCTCTGTGATCTTAGAGGTCTCTTCCAACCTAGACTATTCTGTGATTCTATGAACCTTCAGCTGAGGAGAAACTAAGCGAAAAGAAAAAAGTGATTTCACCAAAAGAATGGCCATCAGTGACAAACCATGAACTCTTCTGTCTAACACAATCTAACACAAGCACACAAACTACAGCAGACGGGCTGGTAGGATGACGACAATTCACCAACCTACACAATTCACACACACACCTAAAATTTTCCACATAAGTTTCCTAGGTTCCCTAAGGCTGATAACAGTGTTTGTTATCAGCAAAACACAAGTCTCTTTCTTACAGCATTTTTATATTGTTACAGAAATAAAACCACTGCTGCTCTGCCATACGCTGAAGGCTCATCTATTTCAATCCATTTCAGTAACTCAGCCTTATTCAGTTTTTCTGCTTATTTGGTTATAGTGCAGCAAATTAGTGCTGTCTGAGAGACTCAGACAGCAAGCACTAAAAATCACAGGTGACCTCCAATGCAACAAAGCCCTTGTCTGCTTCAGTTTGTCTCTCCACTCTTCCTTGTGCTTTCCCACACCCACACATATGCTTCTCATGCACAAGCTCCATGCCACTCAGGCAATCACACGCTGAGCCATCTCCACTCACTATTAGAACAGAAAGTACTTATCTAAACAGTCAGCGTGAAACCTGAGCCATCTGTTTCCAACTGAAGTCCTATATATATATATATATATATATTCAGACTGTCTTTTGGACTAATATATTGAAATATTTTATTGGGATAAGAAGACTAAATGCTGCCCTTCCAGTCTCAAAAGTCTCTCCAAAGAAGGAAAATAATAATAATAATAAGGCAGGATTACATTCCCAGCATTACAGATGACATGGGGAATTAGGTTTCAGAATTTGCTGCAACTGTCCCCATAGCATGCAGAAGTACTGCAAACCATAGGAAGACTTCCTGTACTTCCCCTGCAGCCTGTAGGTTCACTCCAGCAAACAAATGCAGCTGACGAACAGCAGAACTGAATTGCCAAACCTTTGCAGTCCAGCTACCACTCATCCTGGAGCTACCCTCCTACACTGCACATCGTGCTTGGGGACACCTGTCTACCAGGAAAGGCCCCAACACTGGAGCTAACACTGTTCCATTTGCTTGAACAGAGAACTTGAGAATTCAATACTCAACCAGGGTAAGAGCTGGAAAGGGTCTTGATCAGTGGCTTTCACTTATCCATCACCTCCCACGGGCTTTCACTCAAGTCTGTAAAGTCTGTAAAGCAAAGAAGCTCAAGGAGTAAAGTTTCCTTCATCATGCAAGCAAATAGGTCAGATTTATCCCAGGATTAACAGGATAAACCAATACAGCCAACACAGCCATAAACCAATGAAATGACAAAGGCTGCCATTGCTTGGCACTAATTATTTTATTAATTTATTTTTCTTAGATTTTAGGGAGTATTTTGCTTTGCTTTAAAAGCAAATTATAAATTTTATAAATTCTCAATTGCCTCAGTCCTTGATTTCTGAAAGACTGATAAAGAGCTTCAATACATACTTAATAATCCACTCCACTTGAAAGGATTTCAATGCCTATCAGCCAAAACGCAGTAACACTGTACTTGTTCCCACTTACTTCACAGAAAAGAAACCAAGAAACTAAACAAATGTTACTGCTTAAAACAGAGTCAACGTAGAAAATATTTTCTATCAAGTTCAAGAACAAACAAAATGAGATGGTACAAACAGCCCCCAAGTTTATATGGCTCTATTAAGACTAATCAGCGTTGTCAATATTGGAATACCGTATTACAGCCAGTCGTGAAATTAATACTTGAGACGTTCTAGTGTTGTTTTTTGCTCAGAAGTAGAGGAGAAAAGGTACTACAAAAATCATGTGCATTGACATTATGAGTCATCTGTTTATACTTCTTAAAGGAACTACCAAGGTATGTTTGAGGCAGGTAAGTTTAAGGAAAGAGTGAGAAAATACATTTCAGAGGAGTAAGGTTAAAAATTTAACTGTGGCATCCAAACACACTTAACAACTGGAAATTCATTTCCAGGCTCAGGCACAAGCTGAGCCCAAAAGACCTATTTTGTTCTCTACACAAAGACTGGCTGGCACTATTACCAGAAATGCTGAGCTGGTGTAACTACATTTTCCACATGAAGTTTATACAAACTTTTATTATAGAAATTGGAAGGACCACTAGGTATGGACTGGAAAGGAGAATACTGTGTGCTCCATGAAAATGACTTCAGTACCGAGGCACATAAGAGAAGACAGAACATGAAACCATATGACTAAAGCAGGTATGTGTATTTGAAGCACAAAAGGGCATTTGATATACTTGCTGTCAACTGAAAAATGTCTCAAGAGTGAATTAACAAAGGTGAAGTTGCACAGAAGTATACAAGATCAGATGTGATGGCGGCCATTCCAAGCAGGAGCACATAAGTAGCAGCCAGCTTCACTTTTCTGTAGCGAGTGCTCATGTGAGGCCTAAAAGCCTCTGCAATCTCCCAAGGCACACACCTGGCTCCAGGGCCATGTGGTTCCCCACCTCCCACAGATTAAGAACAGGACCCCCATGAACACCAATTCAAGAAGGAACCACAAGCCTTCTCTTTCCAACACATGCTCTGCGGTTTAATCTGACATCATCCTGAAGGCATAGAGGATCTCCTGGAAGGCCTATCTTCCCAGCTGAATCTGTAACGTCTTCTTGACACAGTAGGCCACAACCATAGAATGCCCACTAACATAATATTTATCCAATAAAGCATCTAAAATCAGTTCTGGTTGTGCTTCTGTAAATTCCAAACCTTTTACTTTGAAATAACAGGATTATGTCAATAATGAAGTATGTTAATATATCTACCCGTGCCTATGATAGGTCAAGCATGAAAGATAGCTATAATGAGAAAAGCTAACAAAAATTCAAATTTTGTTCTAGTTTGGTTTTGTGTAGATTTTTGTTTGTTTGTTGTTTTAATAATGCTAAAAAATTAAGTAGATAGAGAGTAAAACCCAAAGGAGATGAAATTACAAGTCCTTTCAGGCTGATGTAGTGAAAAGCAAGGAAGTTAAGACATTCATTATAAAAATCAGTAATTTTTAAAACCTCCCTTGTTGTAAAATGCTATTACCATTTTAAAAAAGGGGCAATATCTTTTATTCTCCTGTTTATAGGCTCCATGCAGGAAAGTGTTCTGCACGTCATGTTAAAAAACAAAACCAAATTCACCACATACTGTAAATAAAGAAGGCTGAACCGAGGGGGAAGCAGGGGACACAGAACTTCTCTCTTAAGTGACATTACCAAGTTGCCAAATTAAGCTACAGGAAAAATGACTGACATCTCCATCATACATGAGTAGGCTTCATTACTTCAAAAGAAGAGGAGAAAAAGGATAACTTTCCATCACACATAGTGCTTGCTCCAAGAAATCAGACTATAATGGGAAAGATAAAAACCACTTGAGTACTGAGCAATTTGTCAACCAAATGGAAAATATGCACCTTACCATAGCAGAAATATAGTTACTAATTCACTGCAGTAGAAAGTAATTTGTGAATTGAATCTCAGGACATTTTCTTTCACCTGTGTTTAGCTCAGAGTCAAATGTTTTTGAACTGTATTGGTTGCATACCAAATATGGTTTTGTCTGTGGCACATACACATAAAATATATAGTGTGAATAAACTGTATAAAGATTGGGAATGATTAGAAGCATTATACCATGGAAATACTACATAGGCACGAAGAGTGCATAACATTACCCTTGAATAATTAAGGGTCAATAGGTCAGTACTCACACATAGACCTTTCCTCAAAGCAAGGTTACCACAGTGACCTACGCCAAACCTCCTGCCTCCTGATGTATTTTTTGCCCATCTCTGCTCCAGGTTTTCCACGTAGTTGGAATTCCACAGATGGTCCCCATCGCCCCCAAAGAAATGTTCTTTCCAGATGAATTCCCCAGAACAGGGCTTTATTTCTTAGAAAGCAGAGGGATATTTTCCAGAAATTCATGATTCCCAATAGTGCAACAACATGCTAATACTTAGTCATTCTATAATCTTAAAAAATCTGGTAGAAGTTTAAACACATTTTCAAAGGGCACTGATGTTCCCATAAATACTGGAAGCTCTCTGCCCAGCATCTGATAACTGTATGTTACAGGATTTGGCTATTGCCTCTCATCATTTCAATTCAAATAGCATATTCTTAATAAAGCCTGTGCTAACAACACTTTTGAAGTTCTAGTCAACTATTTTAAACACAGTATTCTAATGTCCTTTAACACACAAAACACTCAATATCCCAGCACTACAGTCTCTCATTTTTCTGAGCATTTTATTACCTTTGTTGATGTTAATGATTTGCTAAGCTTATTTCCCTTCAGCTAGTCTTTGTGTTTCTCGGAGTTCTTTCAAAATTGCTTAAATAACAAAAGACATTACAACACAAAGATATAAGGAAAGATAGCTTAGTATATGATTTTCCCAGCTCATGTGTCACACCTCAGCACACACAGCTGTGCCCATCAACTCTCTTCATGCCATCGCAGTACTGGAATGATAAATACCCACCCCCTTTGGCAAAATACCGGTCATTTATCACAGACCCTTTTCATTCATATTCCATGTTCGGTAATCCTGTTCCCGGATTTCTGCTTAGATCTCTGGAGTATGTACATATGTAAATGACACAGTATTGTCATTCCTGCTTTGTATCTGCATTCTACACAAAGGCCAAAAGGCAGACTTCTATCTTAAAATAAATTTAGCGTAATTAATAACAGTTTAATAAGTTGTATCCTCTCTGTACACAGACATATCTCTTCCAAATGCTAAGTGGACATTAATTGAGCATGTTTATCAGGAAAAAGATGAGAACGCCTGTAACTCAGATGATACAGAAATGTATACAAGGAAAATCTTTAATTTCCTATATTAATATAGTACTTTAAGGGGAAGTCAAAGGGAGGTAAACATGAATTAAATGAGAATAAAGGAAATCTTGATTTAATAATTGATTTTTAATCTCCTTTGCATTTATACTTCATTGACCTTAAAAAAAAATCTCATTTTCACCGGCCTGCTGTAACCACTGAAACAAACATTAACTCTAAACCAAATTAAAACAGGATCTTAAAGTACCGAAAGAGTTCACTACGGGTACCTTATGCAAGTAGCAAAAGAAGTTTACCTAAATGCTCTTTCATTTGAAACCAAGTTGCTGAATAAAGAAATTTCTACCAAAAGGGTTTATTGTAATCCTTGGTTGGATTTTTAAAGGTTTCTAAAACAAAGGTAGGTGCATGGGAGCATATTTCTTTTAACATGCCTGTGGGCGTGTCCGTACATCCACCATGTCTTAAGAGATCCCCGCCTAGCAAAGAGCTGCAGCGCGTGGCGCTGCTCAGCTCCAGTACTGCTCACTCCAGCTCCCCCAGGATGCAGTTGTTTTATGCCTGTGGTCCCACAGGACACATTCATGGGCCCCAGAGGCTCCCCAGGATAATCAGGTCCTTATCAAACCTAATTTTAAAAGGCAGCTCACTTGAATGCTTTGCTTAAAGATACAATTATTACCAAATTTCAGATCTTTAAATAAGGTTATATACTCTACTTTGCTATACTGTTCCTCATACTTACAGGCTTTATTTTAATTTTTTCAATCAATTTTTAGCAACCCAGGCAGACCAGTGATTTTGGTTATTTTTTACCACCTCCACTATAGTTGACTCAAGCTTGATTTCAAATGTCTGAAGAATGTATTTGGTGTCTGAACTACTAATCCAGAGATGTATTTTTCGACTTGTTTCCTTAGAAGGTGATGGAATCAATTCTATTACTGTTATTTTCAGAAAAACTGAAGGAAGTTCAAAGACCAGTGTTTTGTTTTAAATAGAGCCAGCCTTTGAAATTCAACTACCTGCCAGTCGTCTCTCTAAAATGCCTTTTTAAGCAGTTCACGTAACATAGCAAGTAATAAACATACGACAAAACTTCAGCAAGTATGAAAAGACAGAAAAAAACACATGCCATTTCTGTTTCTACCTACACATACAACATAAATTAAGCATAAGGTAACAGTAGCTTAACTAATTCTATTAATCTCTATGAATAAGCATTTCATTTGGCCATTTTCACATCCTGTAATTATTCCAGAGGAAACGCAGGTTAAAGGTTCAACTAGCACTTAAAATGTCTCCTAAACCATAATTATATCTACAAGACTTAGCCTGTGGGTAAAATTTGGAAACCTATGACACAAAGCATTTATTTTTCTCAAATACACTGTGGAGTCCAATTATTCCAAAGATTTTTTTATTTTTTTTTTTTTTTTTTTTTTACTATTCATACTCAGTTGTATGCAAAGCATGCGTCAAACTGAAAAGCTATCTGAAATCTTCACAATTTGGGCCATGAAACATTATTATTGAGCTACAATAAAAGATTAAAACAGAATCATGGGCTCCTTCCTCATGTTCATTCAAAGAAAGCATCATAAAAGCGGAGTTACAGCTGTAGCTATTGCTCCATCATTTTCAAAGATGGGAGGAGTGCCCACAAAGTATACATGTCATGATATACCTGTTTAGGTAAATTATGCTATTAGGAAAAAAAATGCAACTATACAATGGAAATTACTTGACATACAATAGGAAGAGGTTGAAAAGTGAGCATTCAGGACAGGCCTGAATTCAAGTTAAGTAGATAATAGACTACAATGACAGCATCTTGCAGTTCTTATCTATAGAGTACTCTATTCTCATTCTTTCCATTAAATATGCACAAGTGATATATGCAGCATGCATTAAACAACACATTAATTTCCCACCAGCATTTTACAAGCCACCTAAATAAAAGGCTGTTTGTTTGACATCATTAACAATGCTCTGACTTTGTTCGACCATGGCCGCTAGTTTTTTTTTTTTTTTTGTGTTTTTTTTTTTTTTTTGATGTGAAAGCATCAATGGGAGTTTTTCATAGTGAAATTTGCAGGCATCAATTCAAAGTCTGGGTAGTGAAAAAAATAACTGCTTCACTACTCATTGCAAATGGTGCAACTGATGGAGTCTGGCAAGCAAGTTCCTAGGTTTTGGTTAAAAAATACACAGTATCAAAAACTCATGAAATGGATGTTAACGTTAATTCTATAATATATGTATATATATATATATATATATATATATATATCTCAAACTCAAAAATAGTACATACTAGAAATGAGGCTGTTCATGAAGCACAAATTCAGCCCTCTGATATGTATTCATTGTAATGGCTTTGCTCAATGTTACAGGGCAAGCCATCTATGCAGCCAAATTAAAATGAAAAACCACACCAATGCTCCTGTGACCAGTTCAACGTATTAACCTAAAAATTTTCTTCTCTTTTAAACCTAATTGCTTATCCTCTTTTATAAAAGTGTAAGAAATCACTGTACCGCATGCGGAAAGGGCAGTTTCATAACAAAGAACTTAATGCTGAGCCACTACAGAGCCAAGCTTAAGCTTAAATCCAAACCAAAATGCCTATGTAGGTATTGACTAAGAATTTTGGTTTACACAAAGTTTTCCGTTTATTTTTTGAAACATTCCAGTTTTACTAAAAAAAGCCCCCAAACCACCCTAACTGCATTCAACATATTTTTAGACTTCTCCTGATGTTTTCCTTTCCTTAGCAATTTTTCTTCAGAGTTGCATTAGCGTCTCACTCACCAACAGAGACGGCTAATGGATCTCAATAGGTATCTGCCAAAGACGGCAAGCACTAAATATATGGAATAGCATAAGGCCCAAGATGTTTTATGTTTCAGACACTATGCGTAACTATTTTGGTCTTTCCACACCCAGAGCTACCATCAGATCAGAGAGGATCTTAAAAGGATTCCCTAAGTATCTTCTACAAGATAAAACATAAAACTGTATCTATTCAGGAAGATGCCTCTTTGCTGCTTGAAATAGTTTCCCGATTATTTCTCACTTGGTTCAGTTCATATTGATGACATCTAGGGGATGGAGAGGGAATGAAAACAGCAAACTGTTCTCTCCAATTCCAGTGTGAAGAAATATTCATCAGTTTATAAAGCAGCAGGGAAGTTCAAGGTCTCTCTGACCTTTCAGTAGTATAGGACAATCTTTACACAAGGACTAACTGTTCCCACACGGTTCACCCACTGCACGAGGTACTAAACTTTTTGTTAACACTTAGCATTCAGGTTGTCTTTTTCTACTACTCTTTTTTTGGTTTTTGTTTTGTTTTGTGTTTTTTTTTTTTTTTCCTCCTGAGGAAACTACTCACCACTTACACCCCAGCACAGTGACACAATGTACAATCCTGTCCCAGACATAGGTCCATCTTTTCAGTTCCTTCGTCCTCCCTCTTCAGTATGTTAGTGTTCCACAGACTGGAGATGGGCTTCAATTTTCTGCACCAGTAATTCTTTTGTTTTGATGGTGAAACTGGTCATTATATAAGTGATGTGAAAGGGCTATGCTTGAACAAGCTGACAAGTCAAGCTCTGTTTTACAGCAGGAATTCCCAAAGCAACCTAGCTTTAAACACCAGGTCTACCTACAGTGGGCTCAAGCTTTCCTTCAACAGGAAGCAGAAGAAATGCCCCACAGTGCAGGTGTAAATAGTTATAGATCTGCAGCTCCACCTGGACTGTCACAAGTCCATGGGGCCAGATGTGGTCCACTTGGAGGTGCTGAGGGTGGTGGCAGATGTGATTTCCATCATCTATCAGAGGTCATGGTCACCTGGAGAGGTCCCGAATGACTGGAGACTTGATAACGTGATGCCCATCTATATGAAGGGTCATAAGGAAGACCTGGGGAACTACAGGCCTGTCAGCCTGACCTCGGTGCCAGGAAGGGTTATGGAACAGGTCATCTTGAATGTAATCACACAGCACAACCTGGGTATCAGGCCCAGTCAGCCTGGGTTCATAAAAGGCAAATCCTACCTGATCAGCCTCACCTCTATGACTGGGTGACCCGCCTAGTTGATGAGGGAAAGCCTGTTAAGGTAGTCTACCTAGACTTCAGCAAGGCCTTTGATACGATTTCCCCCAGAACTCCCCTGGAGAAGCTGACAGTCCATGGCTTAGAGACGTACGCTCTTTGCTGGGTTAAAAACTGGCTGGCTTGCCTGGCCCAGAGAGTGAATGGAGAAAAATCCAGCTGGCAACTGGTCACCAGTGGTGTTCCAAGGGGTCTGTGTTGGGGCCCATCCTCTCTAATATCTTTATTCATTATTTGGATGAGGGAAATGAGTGTACCCTCAGTAAGTTTGTAGATGACACCAAGATGAGGGGAAGTGTCAATCTGCCAGAGGGTAGGAAGGCCCTGCAGAGGGACTTGGACAGGTTGGGTCAAGGGGTATATGGGCAGAAGCCAATGAGATGAGGTTCAACATGGCTAAGAGCTGGGGCCCGCACTTTGGTCACAACAAGCCCATGTAGAGCTACAGGTTTGGGGCAGAGGGGCTGGAAAGCTGTGCAGAGGAAAAGGACCTGGGGGTGTTGGTCAGTGCTCACCTGAACATGAGCCAGCAGTATGCCCAGGTAGCCAAGAAGGCCAACAGCATCCTGGCTTGTATCAGGAATAGTGTAGCCAGCAGGAACAGGGAGGTGATCATCCCCCCATACTCTGCTCTGATGAGGCCGCACCTCGAGTGCTGTGTTCAGCTTTGGGCCCCTCACTACAAGAAGGACATCAAGGCCCTGGAGTGTGTCCAGAGAAGGGCTATGAAGCTGGTGAAGGGCCTGGAGCACAAGTCCTGTGAGGAGTGGCTGAGAGAACTTGGGTTGTTCAGTCTGGAGAAGAGGAGTCTCAGGGGAGACCTCATTGCTCTCTACAACTGCCTGAAAGGAAGGTGTGGGGAGCTGGGGGTCAGCATCTTCTCACAAGTAACTAGTGATAGGACTAGAGGGAAAGGCCTCAAGTTGCACCAGGGGAGGTTTAGGTTGGAAAGTAGAAGACATTTCTTCTCAGAAAGAGCAGTCAGACATTGGAGCGGGTTGCAAAGAGAGGTGGTGGAGTCACCGTCCCTAGGGGTGTTCAAGAAAGGTTGGACGTTGGACGGGGTGCTTAGGGACATGGTTTAGTGGGTGATAGTGGTGGTAGGGTGATGGTTGGACCAGATATCTTGGACACCCTTTCCAACATTAAAGATTCTATGGATCCAAAGTGCTATTGCTCAATACAGACAAGTCCATAGCCAACACTCATTGCTAGGTCTTCCCTGCTGGTCAATATGAGAGAAACTCCTGGGTGATACTGGAAGTTTGTGAAGGATGGGATGTAGTCACGGCAGCTGTTGTCAATTATTGAAGTATTCCAAACATCTCTTTTCTTAAACATCACTGAACACATCTGAAGATGAATGTATTTTTGAAGACAGAGACATATGTTAAAAAGTTTATATAGAATCATAGTTGATTTAGACTTCTCTAGCAATGGACCTTACAATTCCTTCCATGCTAAATAAGTAGAGGAATTCTTCTTACAGCATAAGACATCTTGGAAACTTGTGTAAGTTGTTCAGTTGATGTGTTTGAATCCAAGAGTTAGAAACTTACAATTAATTAGAAATAAACACTAGTCTAAATTAAGCTGTACAACATTTGAGACATTTATGAAAAACAATATGAAAAATAAATGCATGTACACAAATTTTACTATTTTTGTTGAAGGAAAGTATGACAGCTTACACCTGTTGTTTACAACCACTTCTAATGAAAAGGTGCCAACATAAACTGACTTGCAAACTCTCCATGCTGCTCAGTAGAAAGAAACTAAGGCCCTGATTTAGCAAACACCTACTTCTGTTTGAATACGTTACCTACCTTGAAAGTTCACAGGAATATTTCACCCAAAATAAGCTGTCAGCCTACAATAACATTTCAACACTTGAGGCTAAAATGGTACCTAAAAAAAAGCCATGCCAACACTATATGCTTTGTTTCTGAAGTGTGATGTATACTTTCAGGTGGGGAATAACATTCCTTGTTATTTTTGTCACTTACAGCATGTCATAGTTCAGTAACTGCCCACTGCAGAAGATATTGACCATGAGATTTCTATAGCTGCAATTGGAAGGCAAAATTTAAACTGATGGCCCATTCATTCGTTTATAGAAGATGCTTGGCACTGCTAATGGCAAAACATTCTCTGTAAGCAAGAGCAGTTACTTCAGCTTTTTGTACAAGGTTGATTACACTTGCTTTGCTAGGCAGGAAATCATTGTATACCTATTCTCACTTATCCAGTATGTCATATAATCATCTTCTGCAAGAACAGCAGTCACGACAGCTAGCATTCAATCTATTTGTGCAATATGAAACAAAACAACCACCCACATATTAACTATACAACTTTCATCCTAATTACAATTACTACTAGGTAGGGGGGAGGAGGTGTAAATTCAACACTTGTAAGATGTAAGTTAACGTTAATGCTTTGGAAGAATGAATTCATCTAGAAGCAAACCTCAAATCCCAATTGCTGGTCTTTGCCAAAGCATTGCACAACTCTAACAGAAAAAGAAAAGCACCTGCTCTTCTCATTACAGCTCCATCTCTGACCCAGCAGTGCAGAGCAGCCCTGGCCAGATGCAGGGAGCCTCTATGCAAGTGTGCAGTCCATCCTCATCACTATCCTATCCTTGCCTGCAGTTCCCTCAGTTGCAGTAGTAATGTAGCAACTCACCATGTAAATCCAAGAATGCATTTGGGCTCTAGAGCTTAGTGAAGTATTAGCATTTTCAAAATGCATATGGCTAAGAAAGGAAAACAGAAGCCTGCTATACCTATTCACCTCCACTTAACTTAAATCCCCTGAACACTGGTAAGATACTTACTAAAACATACTGTTGTTTTTCAGATTTCTTCTGCACAACCTACAATTAGAAAACCAGATTTCATAAGGTAATTTTATGGATCCAATAAAAGCAAGCATCTGGTATCTTCTTAGATTTCATTTTTCAGAAGAGACCTGCTCATCTGTAAGAGTATTTCCTGTAATTTGGTTCTTTGCAAAATATTTAAGATGTCAAAACATATATGGCTTAATTTATGGAGCAGGTTCCATCTGTGTTACCTCATCGCATACACAGGCATTACAGAGATGCAAACCCATGCATTTAAGCCTACAGTCCTTCGTAACATTTTTATGCTGGTGAAACTGCCACAAAAAGCCAGGCCAGATACTGATATATGTCATGTAGCACAGTCACAACAGGCATGTCACACTGGTAAGATTTTGCTAGGGAACAAAGTGACAGCAGCAGCGACGGTAGATAGCAACTAGTGGCATTAAGCAGAAAGGTCAGAACAAGAG
Organism: Heteronetta atricapilla; assembly: GCA_011075105.1. NCBI lineage: Eukaryota > Metazoa > Chordata > Aves > Anseriformes > Anatidae > Heteronetta > Heteronetta atricapilla. Next base: position 27,260,514 of record CM021734.1, on the reverse strand, counting down.
GGCAAATGACTTGTGGTTTCTTTTTTTTTAAGAAAACAAACAAACAAACAAACAAACAAACAAACAAAAAAGCTACAGCACTTTATATTTCTAAATAAGAACGTGTCAGGTGAAGAGAATTTAACTGTAGCTATCAGCTCACCTTCACTTTATAGCTTCCAGATACCACAGCACATGACTTGGAATGATCCCCAATAAGTTATGACCAATTTGACATTTACACTGGTGCCACTTATGTTAATTCTCAGTTCTCATTCAGATGTACAATGATTTAAACTTAACAATTACAAGAGTAATTATATTAATATGATGTGTAATTATTTTAAGAGAAAATATATAAATTATGAATTTTATATATAGACGTTGTTGTTGTTTTTTTTCTTTTTTTTGGTAAGTGGTACAAAACTTTTTGTATGTATCACCATTATAATAGTTACTTTCTCTAAAGCCTAGTCAATCAATAACTGAGTCTAAACATTTGGCCCCAATGTTCTTACTCACCTGTGTGAATAAATCCTAGCTCCACAGAGAACAGAAAAAAACTGTTTCTTTATGATCAACTTCCTCTGTGTTACAGCAACTCCTTTTTAAAATACTGCCAGGTAGTAAAAACAGATTTAGCATTTTCTTAAAACAGGAAGGCATGTAGTAGGGGATGAGACCCTCCTTATCCATCTGTTTCCAGTTGTTCTTATTTATATCACCAAACTTTCCAGATGTCATGCTCTTCATGTTCTATCCCTGTGGAATGATAATCTATGTTCCTCTTACATGCTCTTTACATCCACCGTTATATTTACGCATTGAAAATAATTTATAAATGACTAATGTGTTACATTCTTGTTTTCTGTAGAGATTTGCAAGAGCAGAAATCACCAATTCCCTCTTGCAAATTACTTAGAGAGAGAGAAGGAAAAGGATGGAGCAGTGTGTCTGGGCGATGGAGAGGGGAGGCAGCAGCACAGGGTGAAGTTAGCTGGAAATAAAACTGGGGGCAGCCTCACCTCCGGTGAGCCATTCACATATCTTGAAAGGAGGATAAGTAAAGAACAAAACAAAAGCCAGACCTGCAGGTGTGCTAACAAATTAAAACTGGAGCAGGAAAAGAGAATTCTGCTATATCCTTTCAACCTCTGCTTCACCTTGGCAAACGGTATGACGCAGCCTCAATTATAAGCAGAATTGCATGCAATCACTTTTCTCGGTGCTACCCCTAAGCATTCCAGGGGGATCTGCACAGGTTGCTATGGCTCTGCCGCTGCCCCACCACTTGGCATCGCTTACAGGAGCTCCAGAGCTTTTAAAGGATGGAGAAAGGAAAAGAACACAAACTCTAAGCCAAAAATTGATATTGTAGACATCAATGATAAGTTATTCCAGTCATAAAAGGAGTTTTCAACAGTACACAGTAGTGGCTTCTGGCTTCAAGAAAGTACAACTAAATCTGTGTTTCTCTACTGTGTTTCTCTACAAGTGATTTCTTGCACTAGAGTTACTCAAATGCAGCAGAAAAGAGAATATTTGTGAAGTTGTTACATGGTCCACATTAAAAATATATATATATATATACAGTGTTCCAACATCTCCAAATGTTTTATCTCTGTACGTATTCCACTTTGAAGTTTCTAATTCCAGTAAAAAATGCTGTTCTCTATTAAAAAGCTGAAAAATATCAATTTAGTTTATATGAGGATCTCAAAGAATTCCCACTTCCTAAACGCCTCAGAACACACCCAGGGAAGAAACTGAGGCATGTAGGTCTGGCATTAGTATTTTAAATTATAAGCAGAAGCTGCATAATATAGTTTTAAATTAAAAACTTTACTTTTTATATATATAAAACACATCAGCCATGAAAAGGTAGCTATGAAAAGGTTCCTGTTAAAAGCCATGCTGGTTTTGATAAGAAATCAATTTTTCATGCTTTGTGTTTGCAGAATGGACCAGTACACTTCTGTAACTACAATCAATTGGTTTTCCTGAGAAAAAGCGCGAACACAATGGAGAGATCGTTACATCCAAGCCTTGTACTCATCACAGAGATGCACTCAAGTAGAGCACAGTAATTTCACAGACATGCAGCAGTAGGGCAGGAACACACATTTGTAGCAGGGAAATTAGAGGGTTCTTGAGATTGCCTTAGGCATAAAGTCAATACACCACATAAACAGAAACTCAAAAACTCAGAAATAAGTTCCACTGGAGTACTGTTTTTCAGAGGATATGTTCTACCAGAACAGGTCTTCAATTTTTAAGATCTCTAACTAAGAGAAGTTAAAGGTTTATGTCAAGGATCCTCCATGGCCACATTTTGCTTCAATGCCTTTTTTTTTTTTTTTTAAAAAAAAAACATGATTCAGTCTCAAATATTGTAACCAATAATTTAACCCTTTTGCTTTATAGAAGATAATCCTTTTGCCTTATAAAGGATAAGCTAGCAGATTTCCTTCTAAAAATTTGTTTGGTAACTATGGTGCTCCCAGGCAAGCAGCTAGCATTCTGTCTTAGTAAAGCTAAAGCCTGTTATTGCAAACCAATGCTGGCAATCCAACAGGCTTGGCAATCTCAGAGTTTGGGCCCTGTTTCCCTTCCAGCTCCAAAAGTGAATTTGGAGATTGGCATTATCAATTCATAAAGTTAGGAGGAACATACGTGGATGGGGATTGCTCAGTGTCCCAAGCAAAAAGTATTCTGTTCTAATACGTCCAGAACTCTGGTGGGTTTTTCAGGTCCTGAGCTTTTGTCCTGTCCACAAAAGCCACATGTCTGGCTGCGCAAGGGGTTGAGCTTAATTTCTTGCAGGAAAACAGTCACCCTGCAACAACTGCACCCTTCGCCCGTATCTTGAGCCAGTTTTCCTCCTTGCATATTTTTCCTATGCTTTCCTATTGATCTACACATGAATTGGCGTACACAGAGTACACTACATATAGAGCATAAATAATGTATTCACTGTATATTTATACTCTACATGTATTAGCCACTTTGGTAGACTGCATAAGCAGTTCCAGCAGAGCTCTGCACCTGTCCCAGTATATTCTCTCCGGTTTGCTGCAGCAGTACCAGGTCAGATAAACTGTCCGTCTACAAGAGTTAAAGATGCAGCTATTGGTTCTAAATACAGAGAGGTTTTTTTGCCTGATCACCTCTCATTCAATGCACACCTAGTCTGGGGGACAGAATGATCAGGAAACTGATGTTAAACCAGAAGACCCCACAGCAGTCAATTTAGACCCTTGCAACTCCATTCCACACTTGCTAAACCTTTTCACCGAACCTTATTAGAAACAGAGCTCCCATAGCACAGGAGGGAATTAGAGAGTTTCTGCACTACGTTCACACCACTACGAGCCCTACTGGAGCAGCCATGTGCTGGAGTGTTTTCCACGGTCTTTATATTAAAGCAACTCACTTTACAGGTCAACGCTCTGGCAAGCAGCTCCTTGGCGAGACTTGCAGCTTCCACAGTGGCAGAGGGAGGCAGCCACAGCTGTACCAGCTGTACATTTAACGCTGAGCCCAGGTTTCCAACAGCTTAAATAATACGAGTTCAGCAGAGCAGTCACGACTGCACATTAGGCACCATGAGCAAAACAGGAGCAATTAGAGAACAGCTAGGGAGTGCTCAAATGTGTAACCAGATATTCTCACAGCCAATACATATCAATACAACGTATAAAAACACGGTCAAGCACCACAGCTCTCTCCTGCAGAGAGGCTGTAGTTGGGTGGTCTCACAATGAAAAGTCCATGTTAAATCACATCTTGTCCATGCCTAAAGACAGCCAGCCGTAAACTAGTTCCCAACACTTGGAAATAGAAAGTGCTCCAATCAATGCGTCAGTAACTTGAGTAACCCCGGAGAAGGTGTTTCTGGACAAAGTAGTGGCTGACCATGGCTTTTCATAGGAACATGGCACTGCAAGGAACCTCCTGAATGACAGCTCTAATACATGATTTCCTCCTTTCACACCAGAAGGGAAAACAAGGCGCTCTCCATACGTAATTGAGGAACACACTAATACCTACACATCTATACCCTGACAGCCGCTATGCTAATAGCATAGCACATTTTCTGCTATTCCAAATCCTGTTAGGTAATATGAAGCACTACTGGCCACTGAACTCCTGCAATACGGACTCCAAATCATCAAGTCATCAGAAGAAAATTGCCACAATTCACAAGTCCGAATTGGAAAGATGAGAATAAGTATATTCAGACAAGTTTCTTGAGTGATGACTAATGAATACTATCTAAAAGAAAGAGCGGCTATCTAGATGTAGCTGCAGATGTAGTTGCAGAGGTAGGTGTTTTTTTGTTGTTGTTGTTGTTTTTTTTTAAACTATATCTACCAGATTACCTGTGGGAAGGATGAAATTTAAGAAAACCTTTAAAAATACAGATGGCTGGATATGCCCATCAACTGCTATGAGAATTAGTACATAAAAGGTTGGAGAAGGTAGCTGCAAAAGAAGTCAGGCCATGATTGAAAGACTGCAAGAGGCTGGAAAGACTATAAAGGAGATGACAGCAACACACAGAAGCACAAAGACTAAATAAATTTAAGGACAACGGGAAATTGGAAGGACAGAAACATTTCTGATGAGCTGGAGCAGAAACACTTGAAAGGAAAAACTCGACAAAATTTTGAGATGTCCATTTCTAAATAGGTGTCAAGAGGCAACAGATGGAACAACAGTCAAAGCTTACGTGAAAAGCCAAGGAGGAAAATGGACACTCTTCTGCCAAATGACTCTTCAGCCCATGATTTTAAATTTCTGGGAAGTGTACAATACATTTATTGTCAATTGGCTTGTGTTTTTTATGGCTTCTTGAATATTATTAATAGGGCAGTGAGTTCTACAGGCTGTTGTAAAGAATGTTTACCAGGCAATTTCCAAGATTTCTGGAGAATGTGAATCACCAAATATGTGTTTTCAATTTAGGAACTTATAAAGCAAAAGTTAATGATGATATTAACTAATATCAAATAGTAAAATATAATGGACATGAAAATAAACACAGCTAATGTAACAGCAAAATTCAACAGAATTTAATAAACTCAAGTTAGGACTAGATAATTTGTAACCCAGACCTCTGGAAATCCTGCCACAGGAAGCAGGAAGCGTTAAAGACAGTATTTTAATACATCTCCAGTGTTAAGGGTGGTGCCATCTAATCAGAAAATAGCAAATATAATACCTGTACTTAAGAAACAAAAAATGTGGTCTGGGCAAAGAAAGTCCACTTAGTTTGATCTCAGCAAAACAATTGGCTCTAGGACAATTGTCCAGAGGAAAAAAAAAAAGAAAAGGTTGAAGAGATAGAAGTAAACAGACTGAAGAATATACTTCTAGTCTTTCATCTTTGGGAAACGCAAAGATTTTTTTCTTTGTCTAAATGCAAGCATCTCTAGCTGAAATTATTTATTTGGTTTTCAATAAGGGTGCGATAACAGAACAAACTCTTTAGCAAACACAGAAATAGAGGAAAACTTGAAATATATATTAGCAGCATGAGGGAATTGACTGCATTGACTATGAAGTTTCAAACAAGGAGAGCAGAGCGTGCACCAAGTTGTGATTAGTGTGCTTCCACAAACATTTGTTTAGAAAGTCATTTTATTTAGTAGCTTTATCAATAAACTTAGCAAGAAATAAAAGACAGCAGTATCTTATTAAAAACAGCTTATAAAACAAAGCTTGGAGATCTGACCAACCGAACTGCCATACAGAGTATCACACAGAATGTAATGGGTTACTTTGAAATACCTGACCATGGAGGTCCAGTGGCACAAAACAGATGGCTATGTGCATGGAAGCACCAGAAATTTAAGTTATTTATCAACCAGGAAAGTTCATGGAGATAAAATATCTTGTTGACAATACTTGTTGATAACAGATTGACTGTGACCTGCCAACATAATGTATACGTGTCAAAGGCAAACAATCTGAAAATGTATCAGAAGTGGTGTGTCCAGCAGACAGAAGAAAGCGTTCGTGACACTGTACTTCAGAAGAGCACAAAGATTTGGCCATTCATGCCCCAGAAAGCTGGATACAAACTAGTGACAGAGGAGGACTTCCAAGATGCTATAGGAGTGGGGAGCCCCTCTCAGAAAAAGAGAAAAAAATAGAAAACACCATAATACTGAGCAAAACAAACAGTGAGAGAGACTTCTACAAATGCACAAACATACACCAAAGAAAAGACAGCAAAAATCCATAGCTCACTGCACATAAACTTCCAGAACTGGTTGATCAGATTTTTAGCCTGAGTGCTGATATGAATTTCCCTCTTGCAGAGTTTGGTATTTTAACTAGACCACTTCTATCTGATCCCATGCAAATCTGCAGAGAGCTTACAAGGAAGTTCAGTCCCACTGAACTGCACAGGACAAGAGCCAAAATCTAAATCCCATACACCCAAACATTAAGATCTTCAAAGGAATTCAGACATTGATTCGTAAATTCTTTAGATGGCAATCTGATATTCAGGTTTTAGTTCCTGCTGAATAACATATTTGAATTAAAAATACCTCCCCAACCCTCTTACTGTACAAAAAAAACACTCAAATTTGTCTGCCTATAGTGCAAGAGGAAAGACTTCTCTATCATATGGGAAGGTATGACAGGACTACTTGACCTCAAGAAAACCTTAAAAAAAAAACACACAGAAACCCAAGTTATGGATTGTTCAAACTGCATCCCTTAAGTGACATTTGGGCACATATAATAAGGCTTTCGGAAGTGCTGAACAATCTCTGCAGTCAGTTTTGACTTAGGTCAGCACGGGGCTGAGGATACAAGCAAGGACAAGCCTTTGGTCCCGTTGCGATGTTCTCCCAGTGCTCACCACTTAGCCCAGCCAGTAGTGTAGGACAGTGGTCTGCCCATCAGGGCAAGGATGCATTCACGCTCCGTAACTCCTCTCTAAAACATGAGACCAAGACCATAGCCCTTGGAATAGCAGTCAGTGAAAAACCTTCTTATTGACCAGCAGATTCACTAGTCTGAACATCTCATGACTTGTTTAAATCAAGACAATTCTGCTTGGTTTTACTCTTTTCATTTTTTGAAGCTATTCCATTATTACTTTCTGTTCAAAGACAGACTACTAATCCAATGCACCTGATTTCTTCCCCTTAACACCTCTGTTTACAGACCTCAAAAATTCCAGCATTGCTATAAGTGCAGCCTTGAGCTGGCCTAGGGAATACTTTCAGTAATACTAAAGATACATGAAGCTGGGGTATGTAGAACATATACATAAATATACAAAATGTTTTTATTATTATTATTTTTACATAGAAAATTTTACTTTTGATAGAAAATTTCATGGGTTCCTATTTGGACTAACAAGCCAACATGAAAGTAGACTTGGCAGAACAAGGAACTGTTCTTCATAACAAATGGAAAGTAAGAAAATACTTTTAATTCTTTTACTTCCTTTCAGCTCCTGTTCAAAACCAGCTTATTAAATACTTTTGCAGTTGCCCCAAAAGGAAAAGTAATTTAAACAATAGATTTCAAAAGCCTCTTTCAATATGTAGTTCTCATAAACGTTGTTTCTTTGATCTATTTTATTGAACATTAAAAAAACTCTAGGGTCTATTTAAAGAAACTACTCAGATACTAACCAAGTGTTCAAACTGGAAGTGCTTCCATACTTTAAGTTTCCAATAGCTTTTTACCCATGAAATAAATACCAAGAGAAATAAGGTTATTCATTGAGATTCATCTCCCTGGTGAAAGAACATGTGGTCAGTGGATGAACAAGATAAACACAAAAGAAAATACAGAATACGAATATCAAAACAAGTGGCGAGGGGGAAAACCTACAGTTTATTTTTCAGAAGAAAGTGTTTAAGAAAACTTGAGATTGTGAAAAGACAAAACCAGAAAAGTTGGAATTTCAGACAACCAGGTTCAGTCCTGACATAATTGCATGCAACTTCCCTGTTCCACACAAAAAAACCTTAAGCACCTTATCTAGGACACTATAATGCATGTGATAACTGTAGAAGGTGCCACAGAGGAATATTATGGGACAGCCGTGGCACCAGCAAATCGGTGCCTAACACTTAAAGCTAACGACAACTTACATCAACAGAGTCGGGCTGGGCCCATAGGCAATGGCATACAGCTACACACCATAAACCAAAGGGAAAATACATTTCCAAGAGTGGAAAACTGAAAGCTAATTCTCAACCAGGGTTGAAGCAGATGTGGTGGAATGCAGTCTTTCCTGGACATGAAAGATGAAGGAAATCAACATGAAAAGGCAAAAGCGTTCTTTATTCCCTTCTGCTTTGGAAGAAGGCGGCCTTCAAATGGTTTCTTGTTAACTTTCAGTCTGTTTCCTCTTTCCATGAGGACTCAGGAAAACGGGAAGTATGTGGTGGTAACTGGCCTGTAGATTTATATACTGCTTGAGAGGAATTCCATCCATTTCTGTACCCAAGATTTTTCCATAGGTACTGAATGTGCCAGTTGGAACAACCTTATTTGATATGTGTCCTTGCTCCTTCTCTTGGACACAGACTTGCCTCTCTTTCATCTCAAGAGACCTATTACAAAGGCCTCCACTACCTCCCTGTTAGCAGAAGTAATGTCCAACACATGGAGTCAATCACACCATGGGTACAAACTTTCTCTCCAAATCAAGCTCTGCCCTTAAGACATTATCATTTGCAGATATTTTTCACTCTCCAATGTGTTAAAGTTGCTATTCGTATCATTCAGCTGATAGTTTTCACAGACTTGGATCCTAAAGCCATTATGAGAGAGTAACAGAAGTATCAGGCCTTAATTTAAATATATATATATATATATATATATTTAAACTAGCCTAAATGGTACATATAGGTACAAACCGATTCACCCCCAACCGATTGGTTCTGAACCGATT